>ONZH01011165.1:0-181681 GCA_900303285.1 Rhinella marina
CAAAGCAGCAATACACACTATATGGCGCTTTTCGGGTTTGCTAACACACTCCAAAAACGTTTGTAGAAACAGCAAGCACCACAGAACGGCATAAGTATTTCTTTTAAAAATAACGACACCCACAGAGTGGGGTAAAAAGATAATTATTTTTTTTTTAATATGTACCCCAAACAAGGCTTTGACCCTGTTACTGCACTGCAACAAGGAACACAAGTGGTGCTTCTTTGAATAAAGCACCCCAAAACAGCCTTTAAAACTGAGTGCAGTATGTAACAGTCACTGCTGCTCAGTGTAACAGAATCGCGATTTCCCTGCCTGATATTCCCCTATTGATTCTGTGTAAAAATCCTCCCTATCATTTCCCTGCAGTTCTGATTATCTATCCATGAACTCCTCAAACTTCTTTGTTTTCTTTAACAAGGTTTTGCTATCACTTTCCCTAGCACTCCTCACGTCTGTCTCTGCACTAAGTCCAACGGCAAATGGCTGAATCGAGGAGTGCAGGGATATTTAGGGCTGTGACATCACAGGACCTGGCTGGCTGCTAATTGGCTACATGTCTGCATGTGATCGCATTGTGGGTGTTTCCTTCTTTCTCCCAGAGTTCCTTGCCCCATGTCATGCCATGTGCTTGCAGCCATTTTAGGAAAAAAAAAGACGATTCGTTACCACGAATAGCTAGGAAATTCTACTTAGTTGCGAATCGAATTTTTCCTGAATTTCGGATCGAATTCCACTTTGTTAGATTCGATTCGCTCATCTCTAATAATAGCCCTTAAAAGGGCTTTTGGGTCTTTGAAACAGAAAAACTAGCCCTGCCTAGCTAATTTCTATCCCTACACTATCTGTCCCTCCTTGCAGCAGCTCTCCCTGACTCGGACTGAGCCGGGTCACATGTCACCGGGTGCTATACATCACCCGATGACGCGTTCCCGGCCAGCCAATCAGTGTAATGCCAGTAGCCAACATGGCTACGGCATTACAATGAATACCAGTACCTCTCCGCACACTGATTGGCTGCGTAGCAGCCAAGAAACGTGCGGGGAGGGGACTCGAGCATGGCGCTCGAGCACACGCGGTATTCGGCCGAACCCAGTATTTGGCCAAGCATGCTCGCTCAACACTACATGTAATCCTTCATTTCACCTATCGGGCACTGTCATCAATTTTGACCCTTTCAAACAGGATGACATTTGCAATGTGCAAATGTCACCTGATGCCAAATATGTTAGCCATTTTATTATTAGTGTCCCCGTTTTTGTTAAAAATTAACTTTTGTATTATGTAAATTAGCGTGCTAGGAGCAGGGGGGGCCGTAACCCTGCTCCTAGAGGCGCCGTCTCCCCACCTTCAGTAACGCCTCTTCGCTGTTGATTGACAGGGCCAGGCAGCTCGCTCTATCTGCTGCCGGCCCTGTCCGTGCTGCAAATCCCGCGCCTGCGCCGTGCGTCCTTCATTCGAATGAAGGATGCACGGCGCAGGCATGGGATTTGCAGCATGGACAGCAGATAGAGCGAGCTGCCTGACCCTGTCAATCAACAGCGAAGGGGCGTTACTGAAGGTGGGGAAACGGCTCCTCTAGGAGCAGGGTTACCGCCCCCCCTGCTCCTAGCAGGCTAATTTACATAATACAAAAGTTAATTTTGATGCCAGGTATCCTTACAGATTACAGCTGATTACTGGGCACCCCAGCACTGGGATATCTTGTGAATTTCATATTGTTGTAAAAAGTAGAAAACTTTTTAGTTAAACTGTGATTTTGGGTTTAGTACATGACTTTTGTTATTACTATGCTATTGTGCTTCAAGACATCCAGAACCCACGGTAATTATTGAGAATTTTTGAAACAAAAATTTGCCATCCATGTCCAGCATCAAAATCGTACAGAAAATATTTCCAATTGACACCTATAAAACCCTAAAAAATAGCTTCAGAATGAGTCCAGCACAAGCACAGCCCCGTCTGATAATATATTGTAATATTTTTATATATAACAGACTCTTCCAGTTATTAAGCACTACCTTTGTTGCATGGAATTTGTTCCTCCGCAGCTTCCATAACTGGTCTGGATTAGCTTGGCCACCGTCCAAGGCATTGCTACATTAAAATGAATCTATATGCCCGCTCACTGATTAACAGTGTTCCTTTGTGCTAAGACCACTAACCCCTGCCAAGTCCAGCTTCACAGCAGAGGTGAGAAAGTGAATATAAATGGAGGTGGATGGTTTCCATGGGTTAAGATGAAGGATGGCTGTGTGTGCCCTTCACAAAAACAAAAGTGCCTTATGAACATCTGTTCCTTTTTTCAGGACTATTTTGAACGTCTTTGTTGCAGCGGCGTGCTTAGACCTTTGAACATTAGACGAGACTACAGTTTTAATGCTACGTAGTAAATGCATGCACTAAAATGGCCTTTTTATGTGGATGCTTATTATGTTACTGGAATTTTGGAGTTTGCAACACAAAATTCATTAGCAACACAGGGACAGGAAACTAGTAAACTGTAAAGAAACGCTGTAGCCAAAGGGAAAATGCAAATAAAATATTACTGTACTTCTCAAACTAATGAAATTCACTTTTTTTTACATTTCAAAACCCAGATTTCCAAAGGGTCAACAGATTAAATGAAGGGGACAACAGTAATCTAAGGTTCTGTTCATACGATGTCTGTGGCCTGTCTCTGACATGTTTTTATACCGAGAAAAAAAAATAAAATTATATATATATATACACCCATAGGTTCTTGGGTTATCCACTTGGAAATCATTTGACAAGTTCACTCCTGGGCACCTTTTTCCTTTGAGGTTCTGACTTATTCTGCAGCTTAAAATAAGTACTATGTATGATTAATGTTGAGTGAACATGTTCGGCCGAATACACTATTCGGCCAAACATGGAGGTGCTCGGGACCACGCGGTAATACCGCGTGTGCTCGAGTGCAATGCTCGAGTCACCTCCCTGCACGCTAATTAGCCAATTAGCGTGCGGGGAGGTACTGGCATTCACTGTAATGCCAGTAGCCATGTTGGCTACTGGCATTACACTGATTGGATGGCCGGGAATGTGTCATCGGGTGCTATAAAGCACCCGGTGACATGTGACCGACGCATACCGAGCCAGGGACAGCTGCTGCAAGCAGGGACAGATAGTGTAGGGAGAGAAGCACGCTAGGCAGGAATAGAAATCGCTCAACAAAGACCCAAAAGCCCTTTTAAGGGCTATTATATCTGGCACAAACCAATATTTTATTATTTTGGGGGTGTTTAAAGGTGGTGAAAATAGCACTAGGTGGCCTGCCATTAATGCCACATGTGCTGCTGCTGCTGCATGCTGTAGGATACTCTCTGTATACTATATACCTGACATACTTTGCTATAATTTCTGCTGTTAAGCCCGCAGTACTTCTTTTGCGTCTTGCTGTATAACATTTGCGCAAGGAGGGACTTGTGTAGGGATAGAATTTCTATAGGCAGGGATAGTATTATTGTTCAAAAGACACAAATGTCCATTGTTAAATCCTTCTGCATTTTTTATTTTTTTTTTTGGTGGCAAAAAGAACCCAAGTGTGCCCTGTCAGTAACACTAGGTGCACAGCGTATTACAACCGTTCAAAAGTCTATGTAGCTGATATTCGTTGTTACATTTAATACCGTTAATTTAGGCCGCAGTTCCTCATTTGAGTCTGCAGTTTAATTTAAGCAAGTAGGGAATTCAACTATAGGGATAGGATTTGGATAGGTAGAAAGATTGTTTCTGTTCCAAAAAGACCAAAGTCCATTGTGAAATACGTCTGCTTTTTTTTTTTTGGTGGCAAAAAAAAAGCCAAGTGTGCCCTGTCAGTAACACTAGGTGCACAGCGTATTACAACCGGTCAAAAGTCTATATAGCTGACATCCGTTGTTACATTTAATACCGTTAATTTAGGCCACAGTTCCTCATTTGCGGCTGCTCTATAACGTTTGCGCATTTAGAATATTGCACATTCGTTTAAAATTTTCTGATCATACAGTTAATAAAAATCTGCACTACTGTAGTTGTGACCAGGTATTATCATGTTCCCCTTCCTCTTCTCGTCCTCTTCCTCCATCATATGAAACTGCTTATTAGGCTGCCCTTGAAGTCCACCAGCTGGGCCTGCACCCAAATTTTTTAGCCGTCAGCTCACCAGCTGGGCCTGCACCCTAATTTTTTAGCAGGTAAGCTCATCAGCTGGGCCTGCACCCTAATTGTTTAGCCGGTCAGCTCACCAGCTGGGCCTGCACCATAATATTTTAGCCGGGCAGCTCACCAGCTGTACCTGCACCATAGTTTTTTAGCCGGTCGGCTCACCAGCTGGGCCTGCACCATAATTTTTTTGCCTGTCAGCTCACCAGCAGGCCCTCCACCATAATGTTTTACACGCTCAGCTCTGCTACATGTCACACATAATGTTTCAGGCGGTTAGCTAAGCGGCATGTCAAAAATAATTTTTAACACGCCTAGCTCTGCTACATGTCACTTATAATGTTTCAGATGTTCTGCTAAGCGGCATGTCACCCTTAAATTTTTTTTACGGTCAGCTCAGCAGCAGCGTGTCAACCTTAAATTTGGGACAGTTTGATGAGCAGCAGCGTGTCACCCTTAAATTTGGGACAGTTTGATAGGCAGCAGCGTGTCAACCTTAAATTTGGGACAGTTTGATCAGCAGCAGCATGTCAACCTTAAATTTGGGACAGTTTGATGAGCAGCAGCGTGTCACCCTTAAATTTAGGACAGTTTATGGGCAGCAGCGTGTCAACCTTAAATTTGGGACAGTTTGATGAGTAACAGCGTGTCACCCTTAAATTTGGGACAGTTTGATGGGCAGCAGCGTGTCACCCGTAAATTATTTTGATGTTCTGCTCGGGTAGCAGAGTGTCAACCTTAAATTTGGGACAGTTTGATGAGCAGCAGCGTGTCACCCTTAAATTTGGGACAGTTTGATCGGCAGCAGCGTGTCACCCGTAAATTTTTTTGACGTTCTGCTCAGCAGCAGCGTGTCAACCTTAAATTTGGGACAGTTTGATGAGCAACAGCGTGTCAACCTTAAATTTGGGACAGTTTGATGAGCAGCAGCGTGTCACCCTTAAATTTGGGACAGTTTGATCGGCAGCAGCGTGTCACCCATAAATTGTTTTGACGTTCTGCTCGGCAGCAGCGTATAACCCTTAAATTTGGGACAGTTTGATCGGCAGCAGTGTGTCACCCGTAAATTGTTTTGACATTCTGCTCGGCAACAGCGTGTCACCCTTAAATTTGGGACAGTTTGATGGGCAGCAGCGTGTCACCTGTAAATTTTTTCGACTTTCTGCTCGGCAGCAGCGTGTCAACCTTAAATTTGGGACAGTTTGATGAGCAGCAGCGTGTCACCCTTAAATTTGGGACAGTTTGATGGGCAGCAGCGTGTCACCAGTAAATTTTTTTGACGTTCTGCTCGGCAGCAGCGTGTCATACGTACATTTTTTTGACGTTCTGCTCAGCAGCAGCGTGTCAACCTTAAATTTGGGACAGTTTGATCGGCAGCAGCATGTCACCCATAATTTTTTACACGGTCAGCTCAGCAGCAGCCCGTCACCACTATTGTTTTTGCGTGTCAGCAGCAGGCCATCAATCATAATTTTTCAAGGGTGTGTCTGATGCACTCCATTATGTGTAATAAAGGGGGTATTGGAGTGCCTGTTCTTTGTAATTTTTGGCAGCCCTTTACCTTAGTGCATAGGCTTTATGAGTGTCAGAGTCCCACAATTATACCACAATGTGAATGAGGCCCTCCTTTGTATGATATACCGGTTGTATGGGAGTGCCTCATCCGTGTAATTTTTGAATTGCATCCCTGTAATTTTGATATAGGAGATATATAATTTGCAGTCACTGAAGTTGCTAGAAGTTGCAGTAAAAGTTTTTATTTATTTTTACTTTAACATTATATACTTTTTTATTGCTGATATCTTATGTACCTTAGGTTGACATATTAGCAGTTCCTACAGTTAACTGGCTCCCAGCACTACCCTACCTGCATTTTCGTACCCCAGAGCATGAGGAATCTGCAAATGGTTTGTTATTTAATGTAATGTTATTGAATATTATGTTATGTATTTAAATACCATGTATTGCAACCTGTATAGCCATGTATGGATGGCACTGCCAAGGTTAAATAACGATGACACAGCACTTTGCAGAAGGTTGCGAGGTGGTGGCTGGTTCCACCCATAGCTCTAGAGCAGTGTTCAGATTCAGGGTGTGCCCTAAGGGAAGAAAGGGTGCTGTCTTCCTGCACTGCACTGGCGCTAGGGAGCTATGGTGAGAGGACAGCCACTGTGATAGACTGTGTTATAACTGGAGCCACTACCACTCTCATCTTCTGCTCTGGCTCCTCATTGGCTTTCTGCACATGGTCTGCCTGTAGCTGCCATCAAGCTTTGCAAGGATGTTCACAGATGTCCTTGCAGAGGATCACATAGAAATCAGCTTCTTCTATGCTTCTGCCAGAATACTGTAGTGGATATATAATCAGGCTACAGGATCTGGGTTTCTAAATTGTTCATAAAGATACATCTATATGAAATATGTCAACATGAGGAAGTATAGGTAGAAGTAATGAAAAGGTATTGCTGTAGCTGTAGGCCCTGGTGCCTGAAAGAACCAAAGGCCTTTCTACTATAGAAAAACCAGTATTATAAATGGTAGGTGGGCCATGTTAGAGATTTTACTTTATGGCCTCAGTTACATCTCTTACTTGGTCCCTAACTTTCCAAATTACATGGATTCAAAACATGTCCATTATATTACGTATCAGATCCAAACAAGACAGTAATGCTTAGGTAGGAAAATGTCAGCATCTTTTTCACCAATGCAAATGGACAACTTCTGGACAGACAGTGGACCATAATTGATGTGATGAGGTTAACTCTAGTGACAGCTTCAGTATAACTTATATCTATCAGGTTTTTGCCTACTCATACATCACTGGGACTAATTTTCTAAAAAGGTGGATTAGTAAGAATTCTGAATAGCTGAGTACCTGGTTATAAAAATCAAATCCCCGGTCCTCTATACAATAGTCTTATTTACCATATCAGTTGTAAAAAAATTAGAAGTAAGCACTAAAATAATTCTGTGTGGTTGGAAGTAATATATCGAAGGTATGGAAAATCTACTCCAGACAAAACTGATTATATATAGTGGTTGTATGTATGTATGTGTATTTTCATGTGCTGTGACTTATTTTCCTAGGTAGACACTAATTGTGCCTCACCCATTCTGTACCTATTCCTGTCACAGGCAGCTGCCATCCAGTAAGGCTTATGACGCCACTATCCTGAAAAAGGACAGCAACAACTGGTGGACACTTGTCACAGGCTACCATGAGAAGTAAACCCTACTGCATTCCCAGGAACGAAATGAGCTATGAAAAGCTCTATGTAAAGGCCATACCAGGTCAGGATCATCTGGAGCTTTCCTTGCACCACTGCAAAACATAGACAGACGGCATATCCTGGAATATCCTGTGCCTAGAAATAACCCGCGTTTAACAATATACTATATATACATAGATATATTAAAATGGTAAGGCCTCATGAAGAAGTCTCTATGAAATGTAGCGTCCATGCTCCATCATCATCAGTAGACAGCGATCACTTTTACATCTGTGTTGAAATGTGTTTCAGGATGATAGAAAACTCGGGAATATATATCATATATATATATATATATATATATATATATATATATATACACATTTCAATCATACGCACATCTCACTTTAGAGATTGAATCATACTGATACTTTATGGCTTGCTTTGTTATAACCAGGGAAGTGTCTCCAGCATAATTCAAGACCTAGAATCATAGTACCCAGAATGATGAGGTGGTGGCAAATATTGCACCCAAATCTCTGTGCTCCTTAGAGCAGCTCTGTCACCCAGATCAACCCTACCCTACTAGGCATAAAGACTGGTAGGATTGATTACGCCGATTAAAACGATACCTGTCTTATGTCTGTCAGTGGTATCGTTGTGGAGAAAAATGAACTTTTACAATTATGGAAATGAACTATTGGAGCACCAGGAGGCAGGCTTATGGCATTAGAGCACTGCTCCAGCGACACCCCTGGTGCTCCTTAATGAAGCCCCTCTGCTTTTTATCACGACCCCTGCCTTTAGATTGACAGCGCTAGACCGCACATGAGTCCAGAACGGCACGTGCGCACATCTTCCGCTTCATTCAAACAAGTGAAGATGTGCGAATGTGTCATTCTGGATACGAGTGCAGTCTAGTGCAGTCAATTTAAAGGCAGGGGGGCATAATGAAAAGCAGAGGGGTGTCATTATGGAGGACCAGGGGCATCGCTGGAGCAGTGCTCTAACTCCATAAGCCCACCTCCTGGTGCTCAAATAGTTTATTTGTATAATTTTAAAAATTCATTTTCTCCGCAATGAAATCACCAACAGACATAAGACAGGTATCGTTTTAATCAGCTCCATCAACCCTAGGGTTGAACGGGATGCCATTTTAAAGAGTATTTGTAAGCTCTGAAGCACCCCCCAATCTACTGTAAATAAGGCCAAGTCTGATTATGTAATTTTTCTCTTCATACACAGTTGCATTCTGATTCTTTGCTCCAATAAACCAGCAGTAAAATACATTGATAGGACTCCAGATCTCACACACATAATGGAGAGGACTCAAAATGCATTTTTCTGCTGGTTTGGAGGAGCACAGCATCAGAACGCAAGTGAGTATGAAGATAAAAATTACATAAACAGGCTCAGCACCATGTATACTATACACTGCTTACTCTAGTTTGGAAGGTGTTTTGGAGCTGACATATTCCCTTTAAATACTCTCTAGTCTTAAAGGGGTTATCCCACGAATAATGTAAAAAAAGGAAATCAGACATCATGTAGTCCATGATAATACTTTTCAAAGAAAGCTAGAACCAGCCCTGTACCTCACATGGATCCAGAGATCTCCCCATCCATTGCTCTGCTAGATTTATATCAATCTAATAACTCAGGGGGAGTGTCTTTTCTGCTGCAGCTCAGTGGGCGTGTCCATGCTCTCCCTATCACAGCTCAGGAGGCAGTTGAAAGATGAAACTGAGCATGTGCGGCCTTCTCAGTGAGCCGGTCAAGGAAATAAGAAATCAAGTTGTGCTATACAGATATATTTTATTGAATAAATCAGTAGCTATACAAAATTTTTTATTACATGCAATTACAAAAGTATTCAGATCTAGGTACTGGTTTGAAAACTGTAAATTATTTTTCGTGAGACAAACCCTTTAAGGTCCCTTTACAAAAGCCAATGATTGAGGCATTTCTAGGAACGCTCCTTCCTGACAACCGCACTGTACAAATGGGCCGCCAATCACCCGATCAAGGAGCAAATGCTTGTTCATCGGGTGAAAGCATTGTTGATGTGTTCAACAGAATGTGCTGCGTAAATAGCTCACATGCTCAAGAGTTTAGGTGAAGCCCAGCTAAGTAGAAAAGGCCTCTATGGCTGTCACTTAATGGGCCACATAACCTACGGGAAGCCATGACAGCATCCAATAGCTAACCTAGCCACACTGTTCATGTACACTTTTCCAACATATAAGCCAGAATGTGAAACAAAAAAATACAATACAAAAACTTTGTATTTATGTTGTATTTAATGACTGATAACATACAAAAATATAAAGGAAAAACAGAAGTATTTACTGTAGGTCACAGTGGGAACGTGCAACATTTCAGACTTCTGATTAACTTTTCCGTTTCGATTTTTCAGGAACCATTCTTACAATTTTAAAAGCAGGCGGTAGAGTGTGTCCCAGGAATGGTGGATTTGTAATGTCTTCAACCATCAGAACGTACTCCCCTGGGAAAAAGAAGATGAAGAAATTGTGTGTGCTTGATTACAGTAGACCTTAAAGGAGTCATCTCATGACTAATGTAAAAAATCAGATAGTACATGACAATCTATTTCTAACAAACCTAGAACCAGCCCTGTACCTCACATGGATCCAGAGATCTCCCCATTCATTGCTCTGCTAGATTTATATCAAGCTGACAGATCAATTTGAGTGTCTTTTTTACTTCAACTAAGGGGGCGTGTCCATGCTCTCCCTACCACAGCTCAGGAGACGTGTCCATGCTCTCCCTATCACAGCTCAGGAGGCGTGTCCATGATCTCCCTATCACAGCTCAGGAGGCAGTTGAAGTATGAAACTGAGCATCTGTGACCATCTCAGTAAGCAGGACAAAGAAATGAGAAAAACAAACAAACAGCAGGTGGCACTATACAGATACATTTTATTAAATAGCTCACTGGCTATGCTAAATTTTTAATTACATGCAATTACAAAATTATTCAGATCCAGGTGTTGGTTTGAAAACTGTAGAATATTTTTCGTGGGACCCCTTTAAGTTACAGACAGGCAATTTTCGTTATGTCTATCTAGAGTAAATGTGGTCATTAATTTTTTCCTAGGATCTCAGAATACAGAACCATGGAGTCATAGTCAAATATATCTGTTGACAATAAATCTGATATGGTTCCTTTTGGAAAATGTATTGAAATATCTTGGAAGAAGCTTTATCAGTGGGGTGTGGTAGAATATCACAAGTCATCGGTGACACAAAAAAATCTCACTAGATACATTCTATCTCATAGTACAGAACCAGAATTTATAGATCACACAGATCCAGATTCTGGGCTTTGATCCCATATTGTTCTATGTACCGCCAAGTTTTGAATTTGTTCTTTCTATAAGATACTTTCTGCACACATGAAATGATAACACTTTGGAGGGGAATTTTTCACAGCCTGCAGTTCAGAATTCCTTCCTCAAAAAGTCTCAGAATAGAGCTTTGTGACTTTTTGGACTTATCTGCATGCATTTTCTGTTTTTACACCACTCACTCCAGTTTTGAAAAGTGGTTAGCCTATCAAGTTAATCTAATCCACATTTATGAATTTAAAAAGTCACACAAATTGCCGTAATCTTACTCTGGTAAAGGGGAGTCGTAGAAAGCAAAGTATCATCACAAATAGAGTTGTCTCTGCCTATTACATGCCTTATTCTCTCTCACCAATCCAGTGCGACAATTGTGAGGAAAAAACTTTTTAATTCTTATGCAAATTACTTTTGGCCTATTTTGTACTTAGTAAGATAGAGTTATTCATGATACTCTTTGTAAGAGTTTAACATGAGTACCTATAACTTTCAGCATTACTTTATTTATTTTTTATTTCTGGGCTTATGCTCCTCCTCCAACATCATGATTTGCTCATCATCCTCCATCCAGCCCTAACTGCCTCCATGAGAACCTCCAACAGGGGCAGATTGGCCATAGACCTGACAGATAAATTTCCCAGTAGGCCGATGCCCAAGGGGCCACTTGAACCCTCCTCGACCAGTGGGAGTTTTTGTGCATGTATTTTGTGCTGATGGGGGCAGTATTTTCTGATGGACTGTGGTATTTGGCTCTGTTGGGGTGGTATAGTGTGCTACAATATGGTGTTGCCGGCCCTGCCTACATGTGTTAGCCCTGCCTTCCATCAATTTGGAACCGACTACACTTTTAGTATTTTTTCCAGGGCCACTTTAAATTCCCAGTCTGCCCCTGACCTCCAATATTACTTGCCTACATCCCATGTGAGCCATCTCTGCAACCTGTCTCATAACATGTAATTTGTTGTTGTTTTTTGTCCACTTTTACTCATCCCAAATCTGGCTGTCTCAGACTCTCCTGTTCCTACCATCCAATGTGGAGCAACTTTCCATTGAGCTCTCCGCTATTTGTCCTATTTATCACCATGAAAATCCCTAATTAGAACCCTGCTTGAGATGTGGAACCACCTCTTTTAGTCAAACTATATTAATCCTGATGTTGAGTCACGTGAGCCTTTTTTTTATTGTTCTCTATAGCAAATTTGAGCAGAAGCGTTGCGTACAGTCTTTACAATGTACTCGCGGGATTGACAAGCATTCTGTAGTGTAAAAGCATTTTGGCATTCAGCACACCATTCCTTTCATGTGGCAGATTTAATAAGCACTAAATTAGAATAAATAGCGAGGAAGGGGTGCGGTAGTTCCAAACTCTGTAATTGCCCCACTCTACACAAGGAATAAGTAATGAGAAGACAGATGTCCCTGATCTGTAAGCACAATGCTAATCAAACACCTGCGATTAAAGACGTAGAAGAAGCCTCTCTATTAACGCTAATCAGCACTAATCATACTATATCAAGAGCGGAGCAAACAGGGTCCATTATTAGCAAGGAGGAATCTCATGTGCCCCCTGATTCTCTAGTGTTTATATTTTTCTCATTACCCAACAAAATGTTTTCAATCACCTAAATCAATTCACTCGCGCACAATGGGCTCCATCTTTACGGTGCCTTATGCAAATGTCAGTGCGTCTCCAAGGGAGGGGATTGCAGTTCACAACAGGAACCGGCATTTATTTATAGTTTGTAGACTTCCATGCAAATAATTACGTGGAGCTGAAGCATTAGGCTCTTAGTGGTGATTAGAAGAACTGCCGCACGTATAGGAAGACGGTGACCGAAAGGACAGGCAATCAGTATCGGCAAGATCATTAGAACCATCATTTTATACAGAGGATTTATTAAAGGAGTTTTATGTACAGTAAGAAGCACGGCCTTTTGACCATAAAAAGTATGTTTTTTTTGCTATAACCCTGTTTGGTATGCTATGAGACCGGGGTGTTATTGTCACCTCAATAAGGGTGGAACCTGCTATACTCCCCACTCCACCATGACCCCTTCAAATGCCCAAAATACGACACACAGACATTCTCTTGGCAAAAATAATTTTTGCAGCATACGCTGCCTTTTATTTAACAAAAACTTTATATGGTACAGCCGGGGAGGCCCGACGCAAATCTCGACCCTTCATCCAGAAGCTCACATCCCTGAGGGGTGTCCGGAAAGACATCAACCCTCCCCATTGACAGCCAGCCTGCCGTAAAGCAGCGTTCTGTCCACTGTCAATGGGCACGCCTTCGCCCTTGCCCCGGATGAAGGATTGGGATTCCCGCCTTACATTAAGCGACCACATAATTGTAAACCAAAAACAACATATCGCAATAACGGGGAGGGTTGGAGGGATCCAAAAATCTTCTTGCCTACCTGCTCTCACCTGTCCTGTTTTATACCCGTAACTCCGCCCCCTTTTTCCCGCCGAATACTAGCCCCTCCCCCCTTTTTCCCGCCGAAACTAGCCCACCTATTGTTCTAACTAAGCTCCCTGCTGAAACCTAGCCCACCCCCTCCCTCACTCAGCGCCATCTTGTCCCACCAGCTGCCCATGCACTTATATATATATAAAAAAAAAAAAAAAAACTATTCTATAACCCTGCACCCCTAAACCTCTCAAACTGCTCCCGTGGGGATCGCAGAGACCCCCCTTATGGCTCCTCACCGGGAGGGCCTTTTGCCCCCCGACTCGTCGCTCTTTAGTTCATTAGAGCGAGAGTATAGACACACATTGTGGTTGAAACTCTGCCTACTAATGCATAATGGGCGTATGATTTTCAGGTTAATGTCTAAGCTTTACCGGCAAAATAGTGCAGCCATTAGTGATCATTGGCGGACATGGGGGGGGACACCTGCATTATCCTACTTACTTTTTTAAACTCTGTTAAACATGACCTGTCCCCTCTCCTGACATGTAGGAGTGTGTCCCTGCACAGTCTGACACTGTCCAATCAATGCTGTCACCATACAAGACCATACAAGGTAATTTACTCACAACATACAGTTATGAGAAAAGATGCTCTAGATGATGAAAATATATATATATATATATATATATATATATATATATATATATATAGGTCACAGGTCCTCTTTAAAGAATACTGAGTCAACTAAGTAGGGTCCTTCATTTCAGACCTTCATCAGATATAAAGAGCAGCTATAAATAATGTTTTTCACTCTGAAAACCCAACAATTACATTAACATACATTATACAAATGTCCCATTAATTTTCAACTGGGATTGCATAATGCTTTATTTTTTACTTCGGAGTAACTGAACGCTTTAAAGGGCATCTGTCAGCAGATTTATACCTATGACACTGGCTGACCTGTTACATGTGCGGTTGGCAGCTGAAGACATCTGTGTTGGTCCCATGTCCATATGTGCCCACATTGCTGAGAAAAGTGATGTTTTTGTATATGAAAATGAGCCTTTAGGAGCAATGGGGGTGTTGCTGTTACTCCTAAAGGCTCAGATCTCACGGCAACTGCCATGCCTTCTCCACTTTGATTGCCAAGCAGTGTAATCGTGATCACATCTGGCCTACTAGAGGCAACAGTGTGTGAGCGTGCGAATGTGGAGTTGAGATTGTGAATATTTCTCAAACTCTAAAGCAGTGGCCCCCAACCTTTTTTGCACCAAGGCCCGGTTTCTCGCTAGACAATTTCCCCAGGGCCCGGGGGAAGGGGGGGGTTGGGTTTGGATGGGGGGGGGGCGCTGCGGTTGTTGGGGGGCGGAGCATAGTGCCCCCACACAGTAGTTATTCCCCATTAGTGTCCCCACACAGTAGTTATGGTAGTGTAGTGCCCCACACACAGTAGTTATACCAGTATAGTGTCCCCACACAGTAGTTATAGTAGCGTAGTGCCCCCCACACAGTAGTTATACCAGTATAGTGTCCCCACACAGTAGTTATAGTAGCATAGTGCCCCCCACACAGTAGTTATAGTAGCATAGTGCCCCCCACACAGTAGTTATAGTAGCATAGTGCCCCCACACAGTAGTTATAGTAGCATAGTGTCCCCACACAGTAGTTATAGTAGCATAGTGCCCCCACACAGTAGTTATAGTAGCATAGTGCCCCCACACAGTAGTTATAGTAGCATAGTGCCCCCACACAGTAGTTATAGTAGCATAGTGCCCCCACACAGTAGTTATAGTAGCATAGTGGCCCCCACACAGTAGTTATAGTAGCATAGTGTCCCCACACAGTAGTTATAGTAAGCATAGTGCCCCCACACAGTAGTTATAGTAGCATAGTGTCCCCACACAGTAGTTATAGTAGCATAGTGCCCCCACACAGTAGTATAGTAGCATAGTGCCCCCCACACAGTAGTTATAGTAGCATAGTGCCCCCCACACAGTAGTTATAGTAGCATAGTGCCCCCCACACAGTAGTTACAGTAGCATAGTGCCCCCACACAGTAGTTATAGTAGCATACTGCCCCCACACAGTAGTTATAGTAGCATCGTGCCCCCACACAGTAGTTATAGTAGCATAGTGCCCCCACACAGTAGTTATAGTAGTGTAGTGCCCCACACACAGTAGTTATACAGTATAGTGTACCCACACAGTAGTTATAGTAGCGTAGTGCCCCCCACACCACACAGTAGTTATACCAGTATAGTGTCCCCACACAGTAGTTATAGTAGCATAGTGCCCCCCACACAGTAGTTATAGTAGCATAGTGCCCCCCACACAGTAGTTATAGTAGCATAGTGCCCCCACACAGTAGTTATAGTAGCATAGTGTCCCCACACAGTAGTTATAGTAGCATAGTGCCCCCACACAGTAGTATCATAGTAACATAGTAACATAGTTTGTAAGGCCGAAAAAAGACATCTGTCCATCCAGTTCAGCCTGTTTTCCTACAAGTTGATCCAGGGGAAGGCAAAAAACCCTGTGAGGTAGAAGCCAATTTTCCTCACTTTAGGGGGAAAAAATTCCTTCCCGACTCCAGTCAGGCAATCAGAATAACTCCCTGGATCAACGACCCCTCTCTAGTACCTATAACCTGTAATATTATTACCCTCCAGAAATACATCCAGGCCCCTCTTGAACTCTCTTAGTGAACTTACCATCACCACCTCCTCAGGCAGAGAGTTCCATAGTCTCACTGCTCTTACCGTAAAGAATCCTCTTCTATGTTTATGTACAAACCTTCTTTCCTCCAGACGCAGAGGATGTCCCCTCGTCATGGTCACTGTCCTCGGGATAAATAGATGATGGGAGAGATCTCTGTACTGACCTCTGATATATTTATACATAGTTATTAGATCTCTCCTCAGTCGTCTTTTTTCTAAAGTGAATAACCCTAATTTTGATAATCTTTCTGGGTACTGTAGTCCACCCATTCCAGTTATTACTTTAGTTGCCCTCCTCTGAACCCTCTCCAGCTCTGCTATGTCTGCCTTGTTCACAGGAGCCCAGAACTGTACACAGTACTCCATATGTGGTCTGACTAGTGATTTGTAAAGTGGCAGGACTATGTTCTCATCACGGGCATCTATGCCTCTTTTGATGCAACCCATTATCTTATTGGCCTTGGCAGCAGCTGTCTGACACTGGTTTCTGCAGCTTAGTTTGCTGTTCACTAAAATTCCTAGGTCCTTTTCCATGTCAGAGTTACCCAATGCTTTACCATTTAGTATGTACTGGTGACTTGCATTATTCCTTCCCATATGCATAACCTTACATTTGTCAGTGTTAAACCTCATCTGCCACTTTTCTGCCCAAGCCTCCAGTCTATCCAGATCCTGCTGTAGCAGTGCACTGTCCTCTTCTGTGTTAATTACTTTACACAGTTTAGTGTCATCTGCAAAAATTGATATTTTACTGTGCAAGCTTTCTACAAGATCATTAATAAATATATTGAAGAGAATAGGACCCAATACAGACCCCTGTGGTACCCCACTAGTGACAGTGACCCAATCTGAGTATGTACCGTTAATAACCACCCTCTGTTTTCTATCACTAAGCCAGTTACTTAGCCACATACAGACATTTTCTCCCAGGCCAAGCATTCTCATTTTGTATACTAACCTTTTATGTGGTACAGTGTCAAACGCTTTGGAGAAGTCCAAATATACGACATCCATTGAGTCGCCGCGGTCAAGTCTAGAACTTACCTCCTCATAGAAACTGATTAAATTGGTTTGACATGACCGATCCCTCATCAGTATAGTAGCATAGTGCCCCCCACACAGTAGTTATAGTAGCATAGTGCCCCCCACACAGTAGTTATAGTAGCATAGTGCCCCCCACACAGTAGTTACAGTAGCATAGTGCCCCCACACAGTAGTTATAGTAGCATACTGCCCCCACACAGTAGTTATAGTAGCATCGTGCCCCCACACAGTAGTTATAGTAGCATAGTGCCCCCACACAGTAGTTATAGTAGCATAGTGCCCCCACACAGTAGTTATAGTAGCATAGTGCCCCCCACACAGTAGTTATAGTAGCATAGTGCCCCCACATAGTAGTTATAGTAGCATAGTGCCCCCACACAGTAGTTATAGTAGCATAGTGCCCATAGTGCTCCTCTCCTTCAGTTTTGTACAATAAAAAAAAACAAACACTTATACTTACCTCCATCAGCCTGGCAGCGCTGCGATGCAGGCCTCCTCCGACCTCCGACCTCTGCACGGGTCAGGCGGCACGATGACGTCATCACACCGCCTGAGCTGGCCTCTGAGGCACTAGGCCTGCAGCCTATCAGAGGAATGGGCAGGGGAGACGCCTCTCCCTGCCCTGCCCCACCGCAGCACAGGCATCCTGAGGACAGCGAAACAGATGACTATGGAGATGAGCGCTTCCACAATGGAAGCGCTTATCTCCTTGTCACCTGCCACCGCCGCGGCCCGGCAGACATCGATTCAGGGCCCGGTCCTGGGCCGCGGCCTGGTGGTTGGGGACCGCTGCTCTAAAGGACTCTGGCATGGTACCACTTATAACTAAATAGCTAATGCCAATTATCAGAACTGTCTATCTACCGTATCTACCTCATATCAATCAATCAATCAATCTATCTATCTATCTATCTATCTATCCATCTACTTTTCAAAAAAGAGCAACACTCCAAATGTGGTGGACCCACTTTCATTTACCCCAACTGTGAAGTTTCAGCCCAACACACTGAGGCCTTTCTGAAGCTGGAGTGCTTCTTTTTTGCAAATTTGACAGACTAAGAACCAAAATTATCAGACTAAGAAGACAGACTAAAAACTGAAGGTCTTGGAGGGATTGCACCCATCTTCACTTTAACAGTGCTGCTGATTTTTTTCTTGTTATTATCTATGTAATCTATCTATCTATGTATCTATACATCTCGTGTTTTTATGCCAAGGCAATAAACACAAAAGTGTTAAACTTTCTGACCCTTCAACTGAAAGTTTACATGTGTCATCATTGAAATGCACATACATAATATAGACATACATCTCCCAAGACCTGATTAGCCTTCTGTTGTGTAGGCCAGGGAGTGATAATGTAATTTAAGAGAACATATTGAATATCATGTTAGAACATTTATTGAAAATAAATTAATACATATGCTTATTTATGACCTTTGGCAGTGCCATATATTTCCATATTGTTAATGACTATATATCAGTCTAAAGTTACTCATAAATAGAGCTCAAAGTAAAAAGCAAGAAGTTATGAAAAACATTTTAGACGGAAAACATATGTGAGACCTTCTGTAATCAACATGTACATAAAGCAGTGAATGTATAGAAGTGAATCTGTCATCACGAAATTCACTGATAAACCAAGCACGTGACTTGTAGAGCAAGCGCTACTGAATGTAATGATACCTTTTACTTAGTGATCTGTTGCTTCATTCTGGAGAAAAAAAATGCTTCAATAGATATGCAAATAAGCAGTTATGTTCACCAAGTGTGGTCCAAGCTACTTGGTGCACCCTTGCTCCTCCTGCTTTCTCTGCCAGCTCCTGTCTCTCCTTCCTGACTTGTGATTTGCTAGGTTTCTGCATAGTAATCTCGCCTGGCTCTGTCAATCAAGAAGTAAAGGGAAAAGCCAGCAGAGGAAGCAGGAGGAGCAAGGGTGTACATAGTGTCTTGGGCCCACCCTTAGTGCACTTATCTGCTAATTTGCATATGTATTAGAAGTACTTTTCTCCAGAATAATGCAATGGATCACTAAATGAAAGGTATAATTACATTCGGCTAAGCTAGCCCTAAAAGACACTGGGTGAATGTTATGTGAAGGCATTAAATGAACTCTACCACCAAGCCAAACACATTTTAAATTGAAGCCAAAAATCAAGTAATCACTACCGGTCAAATTTCGGAAACCACTGATGATAAGCTATCACCTAGATAGCTACAGCAGACCATTCCCCTGTAGTCTGGTAGAACAAGAGCAAATCCTTGTTTCAGATCTGTCTATCTCTTATATCTACAGTGGTGCTTGAAAGTTTGAGAACCCTTCAAAACGTTCTATATTTCCACATAAATTTAACCTAAAACTACATCAGATTTTCACACAAGTCCTAAAAGCAAAGATAACCAAATGAAACAAATGAGTCAGAAGTATTACACTTGGTCTTTTATTTATTGAGGAGAATATCCAATATCATGTATCTGTGAGTAGCAAAAGTATGCGAACCTTTGTTTTTGTCTGTTTGTCATGACCGCCTTGGGCACAAATAACTGCAACTAAACATTTTCGTTAATTGTTGATTAGTTCTGCACATCAACTTAAAGGAATTTTAGGATATTCTGAAGGAATTTTAGGATATTCTCAAAACTCTGTTATGTTGGTAGTTTCCTCGCTTCAGGTTTTTCCACAACATTCCTACTGGATTGAGGTCTTTGACTTGGCCATTCTAAAAAACTCTAACTTTATTCTTTTTTAACCATTCTTTGGCAAAAGTCAGCAGGAAAAAAGCACTAGGGAGGAAGAAGAAGGCTCCTCACATAACCAGGAGAGGAAGCGTGGGGTACCCAAAGTGTGACAATCTACCTGTGTGTATTAAGGTAAAACTGAGCATCAAGCCTCAATCTTCCGTTTATGTATATTCAGTTTTTACAAGGTCACAACTGAAATTTTTTTGAGAGGTTCAAATTAATTAAGCTGCATATATACGTTATTACTGCAACAATACCCAAAGTGTGGCAGCAATTTACCTGCGTGTATTAAGGTGAAACTGAGAGTCAAGCCTCAATCGTCCATTTACGTATATTTAGTTTCCACATGTTTTTTTTGGCGGGGGGGTTAAATTTCTTACGCAGCAAAAGTGTAAGTGATTCATGCATCAATACCAACTTTTTGTCACAGCTCTGGCTGATTCCAATGAATAGACCTCGCCTTGCGGGCGGTACCCCACTGTTCCTGTCTGTCTGCGTAACAAACACCATGTTCTGAATGGCTGCATCCTGTATCATGCCACTAATGCCTCAATCGTCCATTTACATGCATTTAGTTTCTACATGGTTGAAATTCTTAATTTTTTTTTTGGGGTGGTTAAAGGGGTTGTCCGAGTTATGAAAAAAAAAATATAGTACTTTAAATCTGATGGGCAGCAATATATAACTAAGTTAAGCAAGTTTTAGGCAAAAAAAAATCTCTATTTCTTCATTTCCCTGGTTCTCTTCTGGCCTTTGTTTACATGCAGTAATAACTATCTCTGCCCCTGCCCCCCTCTCTGTAAAGGGAGTGAATACAAGAGCTGAGTGACCTGTCTTCCTGCTGGGATACTCAGCAGCATGTTGTATGTGTAGGACTACAAGTCCCAGCTGTACAATGACACTGTTGATACACACAGGATCTCCCCCCTACCTGTACTAGTAGTTTGCATCTCCTCCAGATCAGCTTTGTGTCTGTAGGATGAGGAGGGCAGATCCTGTGTCTCTTTACATCTGCAGCTGCTGTTGTAAAGCCTTCAGTGTGTTCTAGCTTAAGGGGTTAATGTTTTATCTGAAGGAATCCAGGGAGAGAGCAGATAGCAGCAGCAGCAGAGCGAGGGGGGGCGGGCGTGGCTGAGCACTTGAGCAACCCCTAGTGCTCGGCCAGAGCACCCGAGCATACGAGCACAGAGGGGTTATATACTAACACTAGGGGTTATATACTAACTTTCAGGGCAATTGGAATAACTTCAGTTCGGCCCGAATCAACTTCACTCCAAACCGAACTTTCTCAAAAATTCGGCAAACCAGACCCAAAATGAATCTTGACTGGTTCGCTCATCTCTAGTTCACATACTTTTCCCACTGACATACACGTGCTACCAGATCATTCTTCATAAATAAATTATCAAGTTTATTTTTTTTTTTACTCATTTGTGTGATCTGGCTATCTTTATCTACTTTCAGGTCTGAAAACCTATCTTGACAAGAGTCCCAGTAAGAGGATGAAACGTTGCCTGGGTGAATAAAGACAGGGGTCCCCAACCACCAGGCCGCGGCCCAGGACTGGTCCCTGAATCGATGTCTGCTGGGCCGCGATGGCAGGGGACAAGGAGATGAGCGTTTCCATTGTAGAAGCGCTCATCTCCATAGTCATCTGTATCGGATGTATACAGATGCCTGTGCTGCGGCAGGGGAGGGAGAGGCGTCTCCCCTGCCCGTTCCTCTGATAGGCTACAGGCACTACAGGCGCGCCGCCTGAGCCGTACAGAGCAGGACACAGGCCAGAGGAGGCCTGCATCGCATCGCTACCAGCACCATGGAGGTAAGTATAAGTGTTTTTTTTTTTTTAATTGGACAACACTGAAGTTCTTACTGGCACTGTGGGGGCACTTCTTATATTATTGAGGGGGTATTTATGGGGGACACATTTTATTACCATATTTTTGGAGGGCATATATGGGGCCCTTCTTATTGGAATATTATTGGGGGCATCTATGGGGGTCCTTCTTATTGGAATATTATTGGGGCATCTATGGGGGCCCTTCTTATTGGAATATTATTGGGGGCCCTTCTTATTGGAATATTATTGGGGGCATCTATGGGGGCCCTTCTTATTGGCATATTATTGGGGGCATCTATGGGGGTCCTTCTTATTGATATATTATTGGGGGCATCTATGGTATAGGGGTACTTCTAACTGGTACATTATTGGGGGACACTGTGGGGGCATCTATGGGGGCACTTATTGGTATATTGTTGGGGGGCATCTATGGTGGCACTTCTTATTGGTATATTGGGCGGCATCTATGGGGGCACTTATTGGTATATTGGGCGGCATCTACGGGGGCACTTATTGGTATATTATTGGGGGCATCTATGGGGGCACTTCTTATTGGTACATTATTGAGGGCACTGTGGGGGCATCTATGGGGGCACTTCTTAATAGTACATTATTGGGGGCATCTATGGGAGCACTTTTCACTGGCACATTGTTGGGGGCATCTACTGTGGCCTCAAAGAAGAGGTATTTTATATGGGGGGGCTCTGTAAAGGGGCATTTTATAATATATTTTAATATATTTATATATATTAATAAGCACCTTGCATGAATCAGTTAGCGTCCCCCCCCCCCAATTCCCCCCGGGCCCTGGGGAAATGGTCTACCGAGAAACCGGGCCTCGGTGCAAAAAAGGTTGGGGACCACTGAATAAAGACACATATTTTTTTCACCTATCTATATGTGCTGCTGATCTATCTATCTATCTATCTATCCATCTATCTAAACAAAAAATGGACGAGGCAACACTCTGGACTTCTTGGAAAAAGTGGATCTTTTTTATTTCCACGAAGTCTGGAGTGCTGCCTCATTCATTTTTTGTTTAACTAAGGGATCCTCTGTCCAGGATTACTCCGTGGATTAGCACCTGGCATCTGTTTTTGGTGCTGCTATTGTATTTTTTCTACATATCTATCTATTGTCTGTTTTATGAAGCTATCTATGTATCTATCTAGTAAATGGGAATAAAATAGGAGCACAGTCACTATTATGTAGGGTGCAATCCTTCTGGAACCCTAGGCAAAGGGTCCACTATGAGATCCAAGTAGACCAAATGAGACAGTACCCCAATGTACGCAGGGGCGGATTGGCCATAGACTCTACAGGGAAAATTCCTGGTGGGCCAATCCCCAGGGGGCCACAGAAGCTTATCTTACTGCTACTGGCCGAGTACATAATGATCTCATGCTCTCAGTGGTAATTAACACTGGGAGCATCAGGTATTCATGTACCCGGCCGGCGGCTACAGATGTCCTCCTGAATTCACTTGTATGGCTGTCCTCGGGACAGTCATACATTTGAATACTGCAGCAGGGCATGGTTGCCGATGGTTCGATATCTTATTTAGAGACAACTGGAGGTGGACAGAACATGTAGCTATCCACCACAGGGGAAAAGCTTCTGGGGAAGTATCTAATACTGCACTGTGGTATTTCATAATCCTGGGGCGGTATTTTGTGCTGCCCTGTGGTAATGCTTACCTCCCCTACTTGTGTTGTCCCCCTTATTTTTTCCAGGGCCACTTTAAGTTCCCAGTCCTGAACGTACAGTGAACAAGGTGTTGGACTCCGTTTATTCCCCAGCAACGTTTCAGCCCAGCACAATGAGGCCTTTGTCAAGTGTCTTGGGAAACGTTGCTGGGGAATAAACCAGGTCCAACACCCTGTTGACCGTACATTGGAATGCTGCCTCATTGGTTCTCTCTCTATCTATCTCATATCTATCTATCTATCTATCTATCTATCTATCTATCTATCTATATATCTATCTATCTCTGACCTATCTATTTGATATCTATCTATCATATTTAATTATTTTCTATTTTTCTTTTATCAAACTATCAACATTTGCTTCTATCTATCCATTTCATATCTTTCTATCTATATGTCTATCTATCTATCTATCTATCTATCTATCTATCTTTTTCTTCTGTTTTATGAAGCTATATTCTATCTATCTATCTATCTATCTATCTATCTATCTATCTATCTATCTATCTATCTATCTATCTAATTCATATCTCTCTAACTGTCATCTATCCTCCCCCATCCACTCCATTATATTTCACTATAAACCACTAATTTATCACTTGATTATATAGATGCCTTGACATGGGATTAAATAGTAGGCATCATTCACTCCTTTGTTGGGGGAGGTGGGTAGACAATGCAGCCTGGCATTGGTTACTGCCATTCAGTTGCATACCCCTCTTAATATACGCATCTCCTGGCAAAGTGTGGAATGCTTTCCCATGGATGGAATCCCACAATACTGAATTTGGAATAATCAGGCATTCTTCATTCATGGCTCCACGGTGGGCACCAGAGGATTGCAACAATGGGCATCCCACGGCAGTAATCCCCACCTAGCTGGTAGACACAGGGGGAGGGGGGGAGTGAGTACCAGATAGATGGCTGTTTCTCATAGAGATTAGATTCACTTTGTGATCTCCTGTGTGGGGTTTGCGCTATGGAAGATCTGACAATAATTTCTGTCATCAATTTTCTGTCAGACAGCCCACACTTGTGACTTCTCCACAAACACTGTAACACTGCATTCTCAAGTTAAGACTTTAGACGTTTTTGAAAAGGGAACAAAAGGAGCCTGAAGTTATGGAAAAGAGGTTAAAAGAAAGGAACAATTAATTTAAAGGTTGACAATAGATATGCAAATGAACAACGTTGCTTTCAAAGTACTGTAACTAATTTCAGCATGTCATATATTAGTTTTATATGAGAAAGATGACTGCTTCTTCTTGTCTTCATTCATTTTGTTATATATTTGGTAAAATGCCACTAATGACATGTATCCCCCTACCCACAGGACAACTGTCTGATCGCTGGAACCCAAAATAATCACCAGAACAGGGGTCTGCAAGTGCTGCAGAACTGCCCCATGAGAATGGTGCATGCAATGTAGTCAGCAGTCCCATAGAAGTGAGTGGAGCTGTGGACATGCACGCACACCACCGCTCCATTCTCATGGTCGGACCCCCAACAATCACTTATCCCCTGTCTTGTAGATAGAGGAAAAGTGTTATTAGCAGCAAGTGGTGAGGTTGCTTGGGTCCAAAAACATAGCAACTGGAACATCTGCATGTTTTCCCTGTGTTTGTGTAGGTTTCCTACAGGTACTTCGGTTTCCTCCCACACTGAGTCCATAGGCATTCTGATAGGGAACTTAGATTGTGAGCTGAATCTCTACCGCCTGCTGGCCGTAACCTCTCAGAACTGTGTTGTAACAAGCTGTGCACCGGAGGGTCCACGTGACCAGGAGAGATTTCTATTGCTGGAAGTAACCCCAATGACAACAAGCAGAGATCTTGAAATTCTCACTGCCCGTTCTTCAAATCTATCAGCAAACTTCCAGCTAAATAAAAGCTGGAGATCCAGCAAAGATAGTGCGGACTTGTATTCACTTTAGTATTTTACACATAAAGGATTAGTTATTGCAGACATATAACGAGTTTCGGTACTACATCCCCTCAATGGCGTACATAGAGAAGTAAGGGCCCCATAGCAAGGATCAAACCAGCCCCCACACAGGACAGAAGGGTTTCTGCCTAAACCCTTTTCAATGACCCTTGGTCCATTTTCCACTGCCTCATTTGCTAAAAGTTGTTCCTTTAGAGGGTAGAGTCCTGAACAAGTAGAAGAGGAAATAATCTCAACTAAGACTGAGCCCCCTCTTGCTCTGGGCCCCATAGTAGTTGCATGGTCTGCCACTATGGTAGTTATGCCCCTGCATCCTCCCCTTCTCCGGGAATTAAGAAAATGAAAATACTTAAATATTACTTTATTATAAATATATTCTCAAATACCTTTCATTATTTATGATGGCTCGTTTTGTCTGGGTAGAAATCATCAGGGGAAATAAAATGGCCGCCGTCCTATTAGTACACACAAAACCTGTCCAATCACACAGGAGGACAAGTTACTTTTACAACACTGAGGTAAACAGCTGCCTCATCCTCCTCCTCTCTACTTGATTATGATCCTGAATACAAATGATAAGAACTTTAGTTGAATCTCTGGGGAATTTAGTTTATGAAGAGACATGAAGTACAGAGAGGACAGACAGAACAGACTGTGGTAATGTGTTGCTGTGGTAATGTGTTGCTGTGGTAATGGAGACTGTAAATAAATGCTGCTGCTCATTAGCCACACCTCACCTTCCTCTCATGTCTCCTCATCTTCTCCATTCACACAGAGATTAACCTGTATTCAGCATCATAATCCCTGACAAGCAGAGCAGAGAGGAGGATGAGGCAGCTCTTTACCTTAATGTGGCGAAGTAACTTGTCCTGCTGTGTGATTAGGAGAGGCTTTGTGTGTACTAATAGGATAGCGGCCATTTTATTTCTCCTAATGATTGCTCCCCAGACAAAACAAGCCATTCTAAGTAATGAAAGGTATTTCTGAATATATTTATTATAAAATAATATTTAAAGGGAGTCTGTCACCTCATTTTCACCTATATAGCTAACAGCAGTGCCCCACAGACGATTGCATACACATCTCAGACATACCTGTGTGCACTGTGTGTCTGTATTCCTTGTTCAGAAAAAGCACTTTTATTCTGCAGGAAAACAGCTCCCAAGTGCCCGGCTCTGCTGCTGCTGCAAACCAGACTGGAGGGGGGAGGGCAGCTTTAGCTGCTCATATCTTGGGATTAGTAGCAGGTAGAACAATTGTTCTGACCTTCACAGCATTATATCCAGTATATCAGAAGATATAGCTGTTAGAAATCGAGTCAGGAGAGAAAGCTGTTTTTAGTTTCACTTTCAGCCGGGCACTTGGGAGCTGTTTTCCTGCAGAATAAAAGTGCTTTTTCTTGACATGTAATACAGACACACAATGCACACAGGTATATCTGAGATGTGTATGCAATCTTCTGTGGGGCAGTGCTGTTAGTTATATAGGTGAAAATGAGGTGACAGACTCTCTTTAAATATTTTAATTTTTTTAATTCCTGGAGAACCCCTTTAAACATACTAAGACAATAATGTCTCCATTCAGTTTTATCAGGTTCATAACTATAGGGTATGCAGAATTTGTAGTTACACCAGATCCATGGAGCATGACGGGTCCAGAAGGTTCCTGAGCCCAATATCAGGAGACTAAAGACTGGGGGATCCTGCTAAAGAATGAATGCAGCTTTGGATGTGACTGGGGAAGAAAGAATTCTGCTGATCAAATTCAGTATGCATACATACCTTATTTGCCATAGATTCAGGATCTAAAATGGAGTTCTCAAAAATTCATAGAAAACATTTTTTCTTTATCCTTGTAGTTTTTTTCTTTTTCATTTTGGCAGTACTATGCAATTGAAATGGAAATACAAGATATTGTCCTACTGTAGCAGACAACACAAATTATGACCTCCAACAGACATAGGTGTTTTCATTATACTGCTGCTGCGAGGGGAATATATTATCTGCAAGGTAATCCTCATTATAATAGTAGGTGTTGAACTGGGATAACAGTTTAATAGTACTATTATTCTCATACGTTCTAAATAATGATGTCCATAGAAGATCATAGCACTTAGTGTAATGTATGATGCTATAATTGAGTCACTCATCCTCCTTCCCTCTCTGGTCGCAGTGATGATCTGACTAAAAAAGTTAAAGGGGAGCACCCACCTCTCCTGACATGTCTCTTTTACTACCCACTTGCCATCCCCATTTAATAACAATTCTGGGCCATCTTTTCTTATAACTGTGTGTTGCTCCGTTCCCCTGTTTTTTCTGCAAGACGTTTATGAATTAAGGTACTACTGGGTGTTACTATTTCCCATTGTGTGAGAGCTGTGTCTTTGGACAGTCTGACACTGGCGGCAATGACTGGACCATGTCCAACTGTGCAGGGACACAACCCCAACTGGTAACACTGAGTTTTATCTTTATTCATAAACTTCTTACAGGAATAATAGAGGAATGGCACATAGGGTTATAAGAATGAATGCTCCAGAATTGTTATTACACGGGGAATACAAGTAGTTACAAAACCAGACATGTCAGGAGAGGTGACAGGTCTTCTTTTTGCGTGACTGTTTGACTAGCTCTCAGGAGAGGCGTCGGTGTCCGGAACAGGAGAGGTGAGTTGATTTTATTTTTTTGTCTGATCTGAGGTCTGATTAATATTGGGGATCTGATGTCTGGTTGGGGTCTTATTAACATTGGGGGTGTGAGCTGAGGTCTGACTGGATGTCTTAGTAACATTGGGTCTGATCTAAGGTCTAATTGGGAGTCCGAGCTGGGTCTAATTAACATTGGGGGTCTGATCTGAGGTCTATTTAGTGGTCTGATTAACATTGGTCATCTGATCTGAGGTCTTTTTGGGGGGTTTGAACTGAGGCATAATTAACTTTGGGGGTTTGATTGGAGGTCTGAGCTTAGATCTGATTAACGTTGGGGGTCTGAGCTGAGGTCTGATTAACATTAGGGGTCTAAGCTGAGGTCTGATCTAAGGTCTTATTGGGGGTCTGAGCTGGGGTCTAATTAACATTGGGGGTCTGAACTGAGGTCTGTTTGGGGGTTTGTTTAACATTGGGCGTCTGATCTGAGGTCTTTTTTGGGGGTCTGAACTGAGGCATAATTAACATTGGGGGTTGGATTGGGGTCTGATCTGAGGTCTGATTAATATTGGGGGTCTGATTGGAGGTCCGATTAATATTGTGGGTCTGAGCTGAGGTATGATGAAAAATATATATTTCTTATTTTCCTCCTTTAAAACCTAGGGCTCGGTTGAACGCTACATATGATCTATGGAGATGCTGTGAGACAGACCCCTACACCGATCAGATATTGATGACCTATCCTGAAGCTAGGTCATCAGTTTTTAAGCCTTGGAAACCCCTTTAGATGTATCTAGGAGACACACCGAACTATACATTACTGTCAGATATTTCGTTTTATAAGCACAGAGACAGTTCTTTTAGTTACAAACAGGTGGTCGCCCCCTTGAAGAGCCTTTAATGCTGGATATTAAATGGACTGTCGGTGGTGTGTAATGAGTAGGAGATGTAGGGGGAGCCACGCCAATGTTCGTAATAAGTATCATAGCTACAGAACAAGAGACCTTTTGTTAAAAAGTGGATATAATATGGGGCCAAATTCATCTTCTCAATGGAAAACATGTTCTTTCTCTCTTCACATCTCATGTATTGGTGGAGATCTATAATTTCCATATGTATCATGTCAGGAAAGTTTTCTGCAATGTATGTTATTCATTTAGGGGCACGGCAGACAGATGAGTGCATTCTTTATACACAACAAGGAGACCCCCACCTAGGTTCTGTAATATGAGTTGAACTAGTATAAAGGTTATTACAAGCGACTTGCCCTATATTCTGGCGAGAGCTGACTTCCTCACCCTACCCTTCCTCTGTCCCATGTCACTGGTAACAGGAACAGGGCTGACAATCTACGTGATGGGGCTTGATTTTTACAATCAATGGGAAACGCTATATAATCTGAGGTCTATTGTTCTTTAGCAGACAGCTGCGGGGATAACACACAATCCAGTTTTATGTCCCTGGGAAATGAACTGTTGTGAGATTTCAGAACAGATTTAGACAATATAGGACATATTGGTAAAACGTGGTTGGGGTCTGTTGGAACTTTTTGTATACAGAGGGTTTCCTAATGAAATGAAAAAAGCAGGTTGTGTCATGTCAGACCTTGGTGGCATATTGCTAGTATGTGCGGCACACTCAGGGGCGGATTGGCCACAGACCCTACAGGGAAGTTTCCTGAAGGGCCAATGCCTAGGAGGGCCACCCAAGCCCTCCTCATGGCCAACAGTTGGGTTCATAATGATCTAATTCTCTCTTACACAGATGGCCGGCAACCGCAAGTGCCTTCCTGAATTCAACTGTTCGATGTCCTCAGGACAGCAATACAGTTGAATACTGTGGTGCGTCAGTATTTTGTGCTGGACTATGGTATTTGGTTCAGCTGGGGTGGTATATTGCACTGCATTACGGTACTGCTGGCCCTGCCTACTTCTGTTGTCCCTGTCTACATATGTTGGCCCAGTCTAATTTTGTTGCCCCACATTCTGTCAATTTGGAGCCACCTGCAACATGGGGCCACTTTTAGTTCCCAGTCCTGGTAGGCTCTGTATTCTAGAACGCTCAGCTATTTTCGGAATTCTACTAGAAGTGAATGGAAAGCGCGCTGAGCATGCAAAGCCACCTCTCCATTCACCTCTGTGGGACTGCCAGAAATAGCCAAGCCAGCTCCACTATTTTCGGAACTCCCATAGAAGTGAAGTGAGGGTGGCCGCTCTTATTTACTTTGAAGGGCCTGTTCTGGAGATAGGAGCTGATCCAAGAGGTGGGACCAGGACCTATCTGACATTGGTGGCCTAGCCTAACAATAAGTCATCAATATATGAGATGAGAAAACCCTTTTAAGGAGAACTAAACATTTCTTAGTTTTTCCTTTTAGCATTCTCAGGGGTAACTGTTTCTGAATAGACATATACTAGCGTATGGAGAATCATTAATCAGGCAATGCTCCGTGGGAAAAAAGTATGCAAATTAGCTCATACCACCCAAACCAGAGGCACCCAACTGTGGACAGCACCATTTCATGGTTCTTGCATCACCTTGCCTCATCAGTAGAGAGCAAGGTGCCCCTGTCTATAGATGTCCATCTCCGGATTCGAGCTAATTACATACTCTGAGGGTAAATTCATATGAAGTATTTTCTGAGCTGAGAATATTGAGGAATCAGCAAGTTTTTTTTTTGCATGTGTTTTTTTTCCCCACATGTGTTTTTAGCATAGTTTTTGGTACAGTTGCAGCGAGGATTGTCATTCCTGTCTGTTTTCAATAGAAATTCTGGATGTGAATTCCATCTAGAATGGACAGGACTAGAGATGAGTGAACGTGCTCGTAACGAGCACTATACCGCTCGGCTCCCCTGCGTTCGCATGGGCGCAGGCAGCCGCTTCCGTCGGGTGAGGAGGACGGAAGCGGCTGCCTGCGCCCATGCGAGCGCAGGGGACCCGAGCGGTACAGTGCACATTACGAGCACGTTCGCTCATCTCTAGACAGGACATTTCTTTTTCCCGCTGTGTGGTTTTTAAAACCGCAAACAGAAACATGTGAAAGGTCTGCATGGATTTTTGGTGTGAAATCTATGACAAAAATTCTCCATTTGAACATACCCGTAGCATACTGGTTGTCATATTAACACTAGTTGTTAGAAACGTGTTGTCTGGTCACCCATTAAAAAGCCTGTCTACCGGATTGTCACCAGAAGCAGCTTGGTAGTAGAAAAGTCACACCAATCTTCAACTCAAGATTTAAAAATAATAATCATTTATTTGGATAACCTCTTTAAAGGGGTTTTCCTCTTTGGACAATCCCTACATTGCACAATGCTCATCAAAATTAATTGTTTGTCTGGGTAAAGCAGGACAGGACAAATCCTCCAGACACTCTTTGTAGCCAATCTCCACTATGGCCATGAGATTAGCATCCTGCACTCTATTAAGGAGGGTGTCTGTCTAGGAGTTGACAACCTCAATGCTTCTAACCTGTTCCCCATTAAAAAAAAAGAAACTCATCTGTCTGCCGCCCACTGGGCCCAGGCCACTGCCTGTTACCGGCCACTTCTGGTCTAGCAGGACATGCATTTCAAGAAGGGACCAAGCCACTTCATTGTCCTGCGGAAATGGAAGTGGCCAGGAACAGTACAGTGGAGCAGGCATGGAGGGACCACAGAGAGGTGTTTTTTAATGGGACACATGTTAGGAGTAGGACCACTGGCGTTGTCGGCCAATAAGCTGGACAACCCCATTAACTAATAATTCTATTATAGAGTGCATGCGTTGTCTAAATTGGACATCTAGGAACACAACTTTAGAGCTTGGACTCTGGACTCTTTCATTAACTCAGATGTACACATGAAATCAATCTTCTGCTAAAAATCATGACTTCAGTAGACAGTTAATGCATTGATAATAGAAAAAGGAATAGCTTAGGTTCTGAAGAGCCTCCTTTTTAGCTCTAACCTCAGTAGCAATTAAGCAGTTTCTGACATTAAAAACACTTATCAACAACAGACTCTTATAGTATATCTGCTGGATTTGGTGGGGTTCAACTGCTGAAAACCCCACAACCTCAAAAATAGAGATACACGGTTCCTGCTGGGAAGTGACTGAGCATACATGGTCAGTGTCCACAAGTCTGTCTTATCAAGACCAGTGTCTGTCATGTAAGCACAGTCCCATACAACCTTCCCGTGACTCCTTTTAGTCTGGTTTCACACCAGTGTTAAAACCATGTGGGTGGCTGTTGGAAAAGGCAGGAGCACTGCCAGACCCCACTGATTATAATGGGACCCGGTGGGGATCTAGCCTGTTTCTGACATTAGAGCCGGGATTCGGCCAGACAAAAAATGGTGCTCCAGTGGGGAAAGGCAGTATCCAGCTATACCGGATACAATGAACTTTGGTAGACTGTTCCTGTGCCGGATAGTTTAATGCTGTTGTGAAACTAGGCAAAGACATTCATACAACTATGACTAAGACATATGCCTCTTGGGTTAGGTCCTTGGTCAAAGCTATGTCCTTCTTCACAGCAGCTATGTTGTTGTGCCAATGCAGCTAAAATGAAAAATGAAGTAACTTTTCATGAGATCTTAGTTACTGATTTCCTATAGTTTTGCAGACCTATGCATCATCAAGGCAACTGGCAACAAAAAAAATGTTTACAGGAAGAAAGTGTGACTGCAGGATCAGAGTTTGTTGTCTGTTACCATGGAGATGCACAGGTTTGCAGAGGAGCTGTATAAACAAAATACAATTTCAAGATCAATTGCAGAGTTAATTCATTTTTCATTTTGGATGCATTGGCACAGTAAAAATACATGGTTTCAGACGTACATAGCCCATAAGCTTGGCCACTGACACATGAAAACAGAAAGAAACCATCAAGCAATCAAATACTGCAAGTCTGACTCACAGGCAATGAAATTGCCTATTACATTATGTACTCATATTACATGGAAAGCACTACTCGACATTCAGTATTATATTATAAATTCATGGGAGAACTGTCCAAGAACCAGGGTCAATGCTCATTCAACATTTGTGGAGCAATCTCAAGTAAACAATAAAGGGATTATACTTTGAATTAAAAAAAAAATCACTAAAGTAAGACACCACTGTATAACTATACAACTATATCAATGCAAAAACACTGGTCTCCAGTGTAATTTTTATCATTTTATACCTTGATTTCTCTGCAGCTTTGGTCTTTTCACTTTCTGTGGGTGAGCAGCAGCTCATCCTATGCAGGGGCGGATTGGCTATAGACCTTATGGTGAAATTTCTCAGTGGGCCGTTGCCCAGGGGGGCACTTAAGCCCCCATATCTGCAGCTGGCTGGGTACATAATAAGTAGTAGTGAGCAAAGAGCACTTCGGATCAAAAATCCAAAGTCGATTAGTTAAAAACTTTGTTTAACAGCTGTACGGGGTCTCGCTATTGATGGCCAGCTCAGAGGGACAGCTTTTGGGGCAATATATTGTGCGGCACTGTTGTATGTGGTATTTTGCACTATGTTATTGCTGACTCCCCTACTTTTGTTGCCTCTCCTCAACTTAGACCTTCCTACAACATGGGGCTACTATTAGGAATTTTTTTCCAGGGCCCCTGTAGGTTCCCAATCCGCCTTTTATCCCATGTGACCATAAGCATCCACATTTCCGGGGATTGCACTACAGTCAGCTTTTGCTAACCTTGCACCCATAGCTGTCAGAGCTTTGTTCTCCTGTCTTCCTCCTCTGCACAGAAAATAGTTCCCTACACACAGACCCAGCAATTCCCCTAATAAACAGCACTATGGCACTGTTTACAGAGATATAGCTATATATTTGTGTAAAACACAGAAGCAGGGATGTATGGGCAGCTTTACTGTGAGTTCACTATTGCGGCACCAAGAGCAAGGATAATCTACTGAATGTGTTATTCCACCACTGAGTGCAGCAGAAAGTGGACCAAAATTCTGGCCACAGGAGAAACTATAAGGGGTACTGCCAGTAGAAAATTGGCATATGTTAAAACTTAATGTTTCTCAGCAATGCGGACACATATGAACAAGGGACCAAATTCAGCTGCCAAGTGCACATGTAACAGGTCAGCCAGTGTCATAGGTACAAATCTGCTGACAGATGCCCTTTAAACCATTGTGCTGTGTGAACCGCGATCTGCTGCCCAGAAACAATGAATCTGTATGGGGACGAATGATTGTAGCAGCCATCGCCCACGCCCATACAGTGGAGGAGATTGCTGCATGTAAATACAGCTCTTTTCCTCCTCTGATGAGCAGGAAGTCATCGGGAAGGGACCGTTTGCTCGCTCACGCGGAGCCTTTAGTTACTGATAATTGCTTGTGTATTCGTCCATGTAAAACAATCTTCACGCTACGCTGTACACAGAGATAAGCCTTTGCATTTACTCTCTGGTCTCTCTGGAAACTGACTGCCTTTCATTTCAGTGGTCATAAAGCATGCACGCAGTTGCAGTGAGAGGAGACCTTCTAGGAGTAATGGTAACGCCCCCGTTGCTCCTAGAGGCTCATTTGCATATATTAAAAGATCATTTTTCTCAGTAATGCAGGAACATATGAACATGGGACCAACACAGATGTCTTCAGCTGCCAAGTGCACATGTAACAGGTCAGCCAGTGTCATAGGTACAAATCTGCTGACAGATGTCCTTTAAAATTTCCTGTGGCTCAATCAGTATTATTTACAGCTTCATATATTAAACACACAAACATATATCTGACACCATCATAAGTCATCTGAACTTCTATGAAAATAGTCCTAATGTGTGCACCGTGTGGATGGTGTTGGCACTATAAACATAATGAAAGATAAATAGACTGATTTTAAGGCCCCCTTATAATACAAAATAGCATCAATAAGGTTAAAGGGACGCTACTATCAAAAAATGTTATCACATATTATATTAGGGAGATGAGTGACTGAATTAGAGCATCACACATTACACTGATAAGTACAATGCTCGTCTGTGGACATCTTTATCTAGAGTAGACCTATCAAGAGAACAATACACAGGCTATACATGTGTGGAGCCGGAGCAGCGCTCCGGCCCCACACATGACACACATTAAAACAAGACACAGACATACATACAAACAAACATACAGACATACATACAGACATACATACATACTCACATACTCCCGGACGCCGGCAGAACGTCTTCACGCGCCTCCTGCGCGCAGTGATGACGATTCCCCACAGCGCCCTCTGCTGGCGCAGTGGGGAAATGTCATCGCAGCGCGCAGGAGGCGCGTGAAGACGTTCTGCCGGCGTCCCGGGAGTATGTGAGTATGTATGTATGTCTGTATGTTTGTATGTATGTCTGTATGTTTGTTTGTATGTAGTCTGTGTGTATGTATGCCGGATCCGGAATGACCCCCCATTGGAAATCAATGGAGGACAGATCCGGATTACTGGTGTGTCCACACCAAACGGATCCGTCCCCATTGACTTGCATTGGGGGTCATTCCGGATCCGTCTTGGTGCGGATGCCTGGACCGGAGAGCAAACCGCAAAACTGTTATCCCAATTTTATATCTACTATTAACAATGAGGATTAACTTGTAGTCAATGTGCTACCTATCTACAACGTATAGAAACTTTATCTCTCTGTGATGAATGCTACAGAAGGACAATATTTTGAATTCAAATTATCCAAAATAAAAAAATTAAAAAGTTTAAAACAAAAAGTCCCTTTTAGAGATGAGCGAACGTGCTTGTAACGAGCACTGTAGCGCTCGGCTCCCCTGCGCTCGCACGGGCGCAGGCATCCGGATCCGTCTGGTGAGGAGGACAGATCCGGATGGCTGCGCTCATGCGAGCGCAGGGGAGCCAAGCGCTACAGTGCTCGTTACGAGCACGTTCGCTCATCTCTAGTCCCTTTCAATAAAAGTAAAGAGGTTGTATGACATGCATAAGTGCCGTTCTTGGGCTGAGTCCGGTATTGCAGACCACCGCCATTCTCTAAACATGGCTGAACTGCAATATCGGATACTGCCGATAGTGAATGGTGGCGCTACTGCTGGAAAAGGAAGACACAGTTTTTCTAGTTTAATACAACCGGCACTGTAATTCCTGCATGATAAATACCTGTTCCGGCAGAGTTCATGTTGTCCACCGACAGGTTCTCTCGTTTACTCTTTCGTTCTTTAGTCAAGATCTCAGATCTGAAACAGAGGGACAGGTAATGAAGCATCTACAATGACAACTAATCATTCATTATATACTTTTCTTGCACAATAAATATCTTTTTGCCACGATAAGATACATATATGCTGTTAATGCAATTATTAATAGTTATACCCTCAGACTTATTTATTGGAGGACATTAAATGTCAATCAACAGCGAGAAATCCCCATGAATTACTGGTGAGATCTAATTAGAGACAATAGTTTGACAGTAATTAACTTCCTTTTCCCTTGTGTACTTCTTAGCACGCCAAACTAAATCAGCGGCGACCTTGTAGGGCCCCGGGGCAGTGTACTCCTTCCCTACAGTATCCCGATGCACTAATCCTATCTCAAGACTGGAAACTACAGAAAGTCTCCTCTCCCTGTAGACCTAGAAGTAAAAAAAAACATCACTAATAACCTCTAAATGAATCTATACTCGAGTACTAGGAAATTGCATGAATAGTAATTCCATGGAGTTCTCCCTTAACAAATATGGCTGTGCCCTGCAAATCAGTCAGCAAGATGCTGTCTGTGGTTTTAGGTCTCTGCATTCTGTCAATGGAGCAATAGTCACAGACCACTGTAAAACTAGTCTGTGTCTGCAGACAGAGGTTGGGGGCCGCGTCGGACTAGGTTTTCTCGGGCACACCAAAGGAAATTAATCTCAGACCCAACCCCATATAACTGTGATGGCTAACCTCTGGCACTCCAGCTGTGTTAAAACTACGTCTCTTAAGATATACACTTGCTCGGTTGTTCTCAGAACTCCACAGAAATGAATTGAGCATGCTGGGAGTTGTACTTTCACCACAGTTGGAGTGCCGGAGGTTAACCATCACTGCCATATAAGATAAGACAAGATAATCCTTTAATAGTCCCACCAGGGGCGTAACTACCATCGCGGCAGACCATGCGACTGCTATGGGGCCCAGGGCAACAGGGGGCCCAGTCTTAGTTGGGATTATCTCCTCTTCTACTGGAGGTGAAAACTTGGCCAGGACTCTACCCTCTAAAGGAACAACTTTTAGTAAATGAGGCAGTGGAAAAAATGGCCCACTGGTCATTTGAAGGGGTTTAGGCAGAAACCCTTCTGTCCTGTGTGGGGGGCTGGCTTGATCCTTGCTATGGGGCCCTTACTTCTCTATGTACACCACTGAGTCCCACCATGGGGAAATTCACAGTCAATGACATATCATTGATAAAGTCTAATTGATGCACAAACGAAGGGCTCGTGCACACGGCCGTTGCCGTTTTTGCGGTCTGCAAATTGCAGATTCGGAAAAGACGGATACCGGTCGTGTGAATGGAACGTCCTGCCCTCTATAGAACAGCCCTATCCTTGTCCGTAAAACAGACAGGAACAGAACATGTTCTATTTTTTTGCAGGGCTGCAGAACAGACATATGGATGCGGACAGCACACAATGAAGTAAATGGGTGCGCATCCAACCCACAAAAAACACAAAAATACATTTGTGTGCATGAGCCCTAAGGCTACTTTCACATCAGCATTTTCCTTTCTGGTTTTGAGATCCGGCAAAGGATCTCAAAACCACAGGAAAATGCATCTGTTTGTAGTAGAGGCTAGAGAGAGCAGGATAATCAAACCTTTTGTGGAGCAGTAGTGTGAATATGAAGTTTTATTCTGCCAGATTCTGCTGTGTGCATTGGGCTTCATAGTCCCTCGATTCTGCGCCGAGTCCTTGATGTAGCATCCAACCAAGAAACCACTACAGCTGTCAATGACATCAGAGGGGAGGAGCTGTGATGCAGCTCAATACAGATGACATTTCACATTGAAGCTCCACCTCTAATTCATATAAATGGGTTGCCTCATCTCAGAATTTGATGGCGTATCGCTAGGATATGCCATCAAAGTCCCTATCCCAAAAAGGTGAATGGAGAGGTGGCCGTGCAAGCGTGCTCTCAGCTCTTTTCAGAACTCCCGCACCTGTCTGAATTTAACGGCATATCTTAGTGAGGGCATATCCTGAGATGAAACAACCCCTTTAAGAAGCAGAATATGACAGAATAAAACTTCATATTCTCACTACTACTGATAACAGAAGCTCCACAAAGGGTGTTTGTCCTGCTCTTCCTGTATCTTCCTAGTGCTGACAGCAGTTTAGCATGGTCAAAACTGCTGACACACCCCCTTTAATAGAGACAAACAATAATAACAGATCTGTTAACAGCACCTTGTTGATTGTTTCCAGGCATCAGTTCATAATTTTCATTTCAAAAAATGAAAACAGACAAATAAGTGAAAACAGACCAAACATGATGAAGCTATTTTAGTCTCTGTTCACAGAATGTTCAATGTGTATGCCCGTGACTTCTATAGACCAGATATATTGTATGCCAAAAGAGTGTCCTTATGGGCATAGATCAAGTTAATATCTGTTGAAATATCTTTTTTTCCATACTGTAATGGAAAGCATATTCAACTACACTTGTCAGTACAAGGGCTATCCCACAAAAAGATCTTTGCAGCTATATGGTGTATATATATATATATATATATATATATATATATATATACATATATACACACACACACTCATTGACAAAAAATAACAAAAAAGAGCTGTTTGAATCAAATTCAACTTTATTGATGATAAATGTGATTACAATATTAGAGTGAAAGGATACGTTTATTGGGGAAAACTGTACAATAGAAAGGAGGCTCTAAGAACCCACTGAGCCTCCTCTAGCCTGGATACAAGATGAGATACAGCCTCTAGTCTGGATACAAGATGAGATACAGCCTCTAGTCTGGATACAAGATGAGATATGGCCTCTAGCCTGGATACAAGATGAGATACAGCCTCTAGTCTGGATACAAGATGAGATATGGCCTCTAGTCTGGATACAAGATGAGATACAGCCTCTAGCCTGGATACAAGATGAGATACAGTTGGGCATGTAGGCCTACATGTTCTGTATGGTATAATTTTGACCACAGATGTTACAGCAGATCCTGTGGATCCTGCACATAGGTTCCTGAACCAGGTGCCCCATCTGGTCCCATAAATGCTCAAGTGAAGATAAATCTGGTGACTGGGCAGCCAAAGGAAGTGTAATCTGGAGGAGACATTCCTGGGAAACCCTTGCTGTGTGTGGGCGAGGATTATCCTGCTGAAGAATGCCAGTTGGAAGCCCTGCCATGAGAGACAACACATGTGGCCGCAGGATGTCCTGCACATTTAGCTGAGCTGTTAGTGCCCCTGGTATCATTACTAGGGGTGTGACTGACTGTCGTATGTGATGGCTCCTAGATCCTCACACCAGCAAAGGCAGGATTGAAGCGCTCACCACCAGGCCTCCATGCTAGAACCTGACCATCGCTGGATCCTAAACAGAATTTGGATTTGTCACTAAGGTCAAAATGGTTCTAGTCCATAGAAGTCCAGGTTTCTCATTTACCACACCAATGTTAAGGAAGGCAATGGTAGCTGGCTGTCAATGGCAGGACATGTAAGAGGCACCATGATACCAAATTTCTACTGCTAAGCACTTGGAAATGGTCCAGGCAATGACAGGGGTGTGTAATAAAGGTTCTACCTGTGTCTAGATAATGGACAACAAAACTGTGGGAGCTGCACGTGCTTGTCAGCAGATCAAACGATCCTCTCTACTGGTGGTCTGTTTGGGCTGTCTGAAGCCTGTTTGCATGCCCTCACATAACCACTTCTCCCAACATCTCCTTACAGCTAGGTGACAACAGCCTAGATGGCGGGCAATTCATTGAAACGACCATCTTCCTTCTCTCAGTCAGGGGCTGATTGGCCATAGAACCTACAGGAAAATTTCCCGGTGGGACACTCAAGCCAACATGATGGCTGCAGGCCAGGTACATAATGGTCTGATGCTCAATAGCTGCAAATGCCTTCCTGAACTCAACTGTATTACTGTCTTCATGATGGTGATATAGTTTAATACTGTGTTGAGGGCGGCAGTATTTTGTGCTGTCCTGTAGTATTTCATTCTGCTGGGGTGATATTCTGCTCTGCATTACAGTATTGCAGGCCCCAACTACTTCCATTGCCCCTGTCTACTTGTTTTGGCCTGTCTTCTGCCAGTTTGGACCCACAGAACATGGGTTCACTTTTAGTTTTTTTTTCCAGGGCCACTTTAAGGTCCCTCTGCTCTCAGTCCAATTATGCGCCACCTCTCAAAGTCTGTCACCTGGGCAAAAAGTCTTCAAGTGCATCATTGAGGCATGTTTACCAGTCATCAATCTCTCACCAAGAGGTAAACTACCCAAAAGTTGCCTCTGAGAGACTTTTTAGATGACACTTTTACATCCAACATTTCCATTTAGGTATAAATTTGAAATGAATAACATTTTCCAAAAAAAAAAAATAAATATATATATATATATATATATATAAATATCGCAAAATGAGGCAGCACTCCAAAGATGTGATATACGGTGTTTTATTCACCCAGATGCAACGTTTCGGCCTGCTCTTGAGAAAGGCCGCAGTGAGCAGGCCGAAACGTTGCATCTGGGTGAATAAAACACCGTATATCACATCTTTGGAGTGCTGCCTCATTTTGCGATATTTGTGGATGAACATGGGCCGAAGGTCTGGTTGCCCTGGAGGATTTTGCACCCACATTCTCTTTAATGGAGTGCTGCTGTTTTTCTGTTTTATATATATATATATATATATATATATACACTCACCGGCCACTTTATTAGGTACACCATGCTAGTAACGGGTTGGACCCCCTTTTGCCTTCAGAACTGCCTCAATTCTTCGTGGCATAGATTCAACAAGGTGCTGGAAGCATTCCTCAGAGATTTTGGTCCATATTGACATGATGGCATCACACAGTTGCCGCAGATTTGTCGGCTGCACATCCATGATGCGAATCTCCCGTTCCACCACATCCCAAAGATGCTCTATTGGATTGAGATCTGGTGACTGTGGAGGCCATTTGAGTACAGTGAACTCATTGTCATGTTCAAGAAACCAGTCTGAGATGATTCCAGCTTTATGACATGGCGCATTATCCTGCTGAAAGTAGCCATCAGATGTTGGGTACATTGTGGTCATAAAGGGATGGACATGGTCAGCAACAATACTCAGGTAGGCTGTGGCGTTGCAACGATGCTCAATTGGTACCAAGGGGCCCAAAGAGTGCCAAGAAATATTCCCCACACCATGACACCACCACCACCAGCTTGAACCGTTGATACAAGGCAGGATGGATCCATGCTTTCATGTTGTTGACGCCAAATTCTGACCCTACCATCCAAATGTCGCAGCAGAAATCGAGACTCATCAGACCAGGCAACGTTTTTCCAATCTTCTACTGTCCAATTTCAATGAGCTTGTGCAAATTGTAGCCTCAGTTTCCTGTTCTTAGCTGAAAGGAGTGGCACCCGGTGTGGTCTTCTGCTGCTGTAGCCCATCTGCCTCAAAGTTCGACGTACTGTGCGTTCAGAGATGCTCTTCTGCCTACCTTGGTTGTAACGGGTGGCAATTTGAGTCACTGTTGCCTTTCTATCAGCTCGAACCAGTCTGCCCATTCTCCTCTGACCTCTGGCATCAACAAGGCATTTCCGCCCACAGAACTGCCGCTCACTGGATGTTTTTTCTTTTTCGGACCATTCTCTGTAAACCCTAGAGATGGTTGTGCGTGAAAATCCCAGTAGATCAGCAGTTTCTGAAATACTCAGACCAGCCCTTCTGGCACCAACAACCATGCCACGTTCAAAGGCACTCAAATCACCTTTCTTCCCCATACTGATGCTCGGTTTGAACTGCAGGAGATTGTCTTGACCATGTCTACATGCCTAAATGCACTGAGTTGCCGCCATGTGATTGGCTGATTAGAAATTAAGTGTTAACGAGCAGTTGGACAGGTGTACCTAATAAAGTGGCCGGTGAGTGTATATATATATATATATATATATATATATATATATATAATCATTGTAATTAAAAAAAAAAAAATTCTGTGTTTATTATGACTTAATTTTTCTATGATTACTAGGGATTATTAGCGTGAACACAATACCATTGAAATCAGACCAATTATCTTGTACATCTATGGTTAATGTGCTGCATCATTTTAACTTATGTAACACTTGTTATGTAACAAAGGGAATGCATTGTCAGAAAAATGACCTACTGGCTTTAAATCAAGTTTCTACATTAGATAATAAATAAATATGTAGCGGCTCACCAGTTACAATGGTGGAATGGAGGTGCTCCTATCAAATGGCTATACCCGTAGCCACACAGGTTACTCTTAAATTAATATGCAAGGGTGATGGGCACACTCCTCATCTGGTACACAATCAGCTTTTGTTTTTGTTCAGAAAATTAATGTAATTGGAAGGAAGAAAGAAAAAATGACATAAATCTAATCCAATGTTTTAGCTAAATGATGTTCTAGACCATTATCAGTGACTTTTAAACACACTTATTTATTATTTAAAACAATTATTAAATAAATGCAAAAGTCATCTCATTATCATCACAGGAAGGATTATAATGACATGTAACACCTCATGGAAAGCTCACTTCCTGCCTTTCCATGCACAGTGGCATCTGCACAAGTGACAGAGCATGCCCACAATACCTTCTTGCAGAAGTCAAGGAGTCATGTCCAGACCACAGTTTCCTATGGTCCATGTGGTTGTTGTAACAGAGCACAAAAGTGACTTAGGCAGAATGAGCCAATAATCAAGTACAGAATGTGAAATACAAAAATACACAGTCAGAAAAGGGGGTTGCCAGAGGAGCAGCTTCTCTATGGCTACCTTTACCAAGGTTTTTTGTTCTGCAATGTGAAGCTTTTACATAGAGTGTCTTTGAAATGATTTTCTTTTTGTGATCTTTTGATTTTTTTTTTGGTTCTATAAATAACCTTACAGAGAAACACGCCAGAAGAATACAATATATCAATCATTGTGAGACCGCCCAATGGACTCCTAAACCCTGAATAAGTAAAGCATGCTTTACTTTGATAAAAACCTCACTGACCTCAAAGCACTATAAAAATACCACAAACAAAAATGTAATGCTTTTACACATTCTTGTATGTTGTCTGTGAAATTACTCCAACCTCAGCTTCTATAATAGAAGCCTTCTATTGTACGTACTGATTGTTCAGTGTCAGGCTGTGCAGGGACATGCCATATGGACAAGGGAAATGGTTGTCCAATTAAGGCTACTAGGGCTTACAAATTTCGGTATTGAGCTCCGTCATAGGGGCTCAATACCGGAATAAAACGCTTCAGTTTTGTCCCCATTCATTATCAATGGGGACAAAACTGAACTGAAGAGAACGGAATGCTCCTAAAAGCATTCCGTTCAGTTCTCTTCAGTATACAGACCGGAGAGCAAACTGCAACATGCTGCGGTTTGCTCTTCGGTCTGGGCATCCGCACCAAGACGGATCCGGAATGACACCCAATGCAAGTCACTGGGGACGGATCCGTTTGGTGTGACACAATAGTAAACGGATCCGTCCTCCATTGACTTTCAATGGAGTTCATGACGGATCCGTCATCTGCACTTTTTCCCCCACACCTCCGTCCAGCAGAGGGCGCTGTGGGGACTCTTCCCTTCCTTTGTGCGCGCCGTCCTCCTGTGCTGTCTGGAGCTGCTGGGGCCTCTGACAACCAGAAGCCACCAGGTAAGTATGTATGTATGTAAGTGTATGTATGTATGTGTATGTATGTGTAAGTGTATGTATGTATGTATGTTGAGACTGTGTCTGACACGTGTGGGGCCGAAGCGCGGTTCCGGCCCCACACATGCAACTGCGGCAGCACGGATCCGGCGGGACCCTTCACCCGCCGGATTCATGCTGCCGCTAGTGTGAAAGTGGCCTTATTCACATAGGGTTAAAGCTCTGGCTCCTGCAATCTGACAGGAGGAGGTTGGTTCCCTGACAGTCAGTGACAGCCGGGGGCCCCATGAAGAAGACAGAAGTGGTTTATTGTACATTGTGCTCAATGAGCTTACACAGTGAAAAGAGGAAGTGGCTATGCCTATTCTTCTACTGGACCTGGCTTCAGGCAAAGCAAAGCTGCTGGGTCTTACCAGACCCTGATCAGCTCTGCATGTGTACAATACCCCTACAGGGAGCTGTTTTCCATGGTACCTGGGGTTCCTTTGGGTCCCCCAACTACAGTGGAAAAGCACAAAATACAAAAAGTGTAAATTTCCCCATAGGTCTTTTAATGACCTCTTTGGGGGACATAATATGTGCCACTATCTATCTATATATTTATCGTAAAAACAAATAAAAGAAAAAAAATGCCCCCACAACCAAAACAGTCGCCCCGTCCACCCGTGACCTGTAACTATACTTATTATACACCAAAACAACTGCCACAAAATAGGGAACCCATTTTAATCATGTATTTTGGTTTCAGTTTGCAAATTTAAAGAATAAAGAGCTACAGTTTTTTTTAAAAAATGACATAAAAGAGTTTGGCACAGTTTTCCCCAAATAAAACTAAAAGAGAAAAAAATATCTGCATTCTCTATTCCGTTATGGCTTTCCGTTATAACATCGTTATAATGGAAAATAACGAAAACCATTAAACGGAAATCAAAACGGAAGCCTTTAAGGGCTCGTTCACCTCACCGTTAGGGATTCCGTTTAACTTTCCGTTATAACATCGTTATAACGGAAAATAACGGAATCCCTAGGACGGAAATCAAAACGGACACCTTTAAGAGGCATTCCGTTTTGATCCGTCATAATAGAAGCCTATGGGAAAGCATAACGGATCCGTCTGGTTGCCGTTATGCTGGATGGAAACCAATGTCCTGTCGACAGGCTTCTATTATGACGGATCAAAACGGAATGCTTCTTAAAGGTGTCCGTTTTGATTTCCATCCTAGGGATTCCGTTATTTTCCGTTATAACGATGTTATAACGGAAGGTTAGAACGGAATCCCTAAGAGTGATGTGAACGAGCCCTAAGAGGCATTCCATTTTGATCCGTCATAATAGAAGTCTATGAGACTGCATAACAGATCCGTCTGGTTTCCGTTATGCAGGACGGAAAACAAGGTTCTGTCGACAGGACGGAAACCAGACGGATCCATTATGCAGTCTCATAGACTTCTATTATGAGGGATCAAAATGGAATGCCTCTTAAAGGCTTCCATTTTGATTTCCGTCTTATGGTTTCCGTTATAACATCATATAATAGAGAACGCAGATATGAACAAGCCCTAAGAAAGATATTTTGATGGTGCAACCAAAAGGGATTAGACCACCACATGTGTTAAAACACAGAAAAAAGTCATTAAGGCCTTTTCAAGCCTGTCATTAACGGGTTAAAAAAAATACCTCTCTCACTCCACCCTCAACCATATCTCATCCGCTGAAGAGAGTCTATTTCTAATGACTAAACACCTTAAAAGAACAGCTTGTTTTTTTTGTTTTAGCGTTTTTTCCGCGCCTTTTAATAGCCCGTGGCATCTTCAAACGCAGGAATCCGCTGCATGTTCAACTGGTTCGTTGGCATTTCAGACAGATTGTCAGTAGGAAAGTTTTATCCCACCTCTACCTGACAAGGCTTAAAAGAGACAGAAAAAAAACTGCATAGGGGTGCAGAATCTGATTCATCACATTAAAGTGTGCGAATTGTTTAGCTTTTCACATTCCTCAATTCACAAGCTGGAACATATGGCGCACAATTACGGCACGCTATTCCGATACACTGACACCAAACATGATTAAACAATGCTCCTTCCTGCTGCCATTCGCTGATAGGTGAACTCTCGTTATTCTCCCGGAGCCTCATTAATTTGGAGTCCGTCTCACAGACAGATGTCAGTTTCAACAGCAGCGCTCTCACATATTTTTATAAGGTCTCGCTGAAAGATGTTAGAACTTTTTTCCATAGTAAATAACATTTCTGACCCAGATTCCACCGTCCCAGCTCTCTGAATGTTGATATAACACAGTATTAGAAGTTCAGGGGCACTTTACGTTCACCTTTGGATAACCCAGGTGTAAATAGGAGGGAATCGCTGACATAACAATCCCTTAAAATTTGTATTTCTTTGGATCTTTCTTTCACGCAGACTCTTTTGATCGTTACCCATCACAAATACAGACAGTACCTTCTTCAACATCAAAAGAGTCACCTTAGGAAATACTTGAATTTTCCGTTAAATAACAATACAGAAAACTCTTATGTTAGAACTCAGCATTGTGATGTTCCTCCGTTATCCCTCTGAGAAATGTATAAATAAAATGGCAACTGGGCGTTACCCTTCCACTGGAAAGTGTCCCTACATCTGACACTGTCCAATCACAGCGTATTAATTGATAATGCCCATTTATTCATAATAGGCAAAATACAGTACAATACCGTGATCTCATGTCTAAATCACTTAAAGGGTTATTCTCATTTTAGACAATGGGGGCATATCGCTAGGATATGCCCCCATTGTCTTATAGGTGCGGGTCCCACCGCTGGGACCCGGACCTATTTCCAGAACGGAGCCCCCGAACTGAATGAGGGCGCACTGCGCATGCGCAGCCACCCTCCATTCATTTCTACGGGGCCGCCGAAAATAGCCGAGCGCTGGCTCGGCTACTTCCGTCAGCTCCATAGAAATGAATGGGAGCGCACCGCGCATGCACGGCCCGGCTCCCATTCATTTCTATGAGCGGCGCGGGGAGCTGCGCCTGGTGGTGGCCGGACCCCCGGAAACCTGGGGTCCTCCAGGCGCAGCGCTCCCTGCTCTGTTCTGGATAAGACAATGGGGGCATATCCTAGCGATATGCCCCCATTGTCTAAGATGAGAATACCCCTTTAAAAGTTTCTTCCAGCAATAGTAACTGTTAGGCCTCATGCACACGTGTGCCACGATAAGCAGAAACTGGCTATATGCACCCCGCATCACGGATGCAGACCGATTCACTTGAATGGGTCTGCTATCCAGAAGGAGTGGTGCGAAATGGAGGCATGGAACCCCAAGGAAGCACTACGAAGGGTTTCTCTCCATGCATCCGCATGGCAAAAAAATAGAACATATTCTATTTTTTGCGGTGCGAAGGCAGGGACAGAAACACCACAAAAGTACTCCATAGTGCTTCCGATCTGTGCCTCCGTTCTGCATCTCCGGGATTGCGGACCCATTCAAGGTGCCCGTGTATTGCGGACCCACCGTATGTGCATGAGCCCTAACTCTATCACAGACACCGTCATGTGAATGGATCCTAACAATTAACATTCCCAGAAAACCCCTTTAAAGGGGCTAAAAAAGAAAAGAAAAAGTTTATTGGAAGAAAAAAAATGTATAAAATATTTTTTCTTGCTTCTCATTGTTTTTTCGTTGCCGTAATGTAGTTAACGTACATAATAAAACACAATAAAACTGCAGATTTTTACATTCCTCCCAAAAATTGGTAAAAGTTAAAGGGGTATTCCCATCTGGGACATGGATGGCATATCACTATCAGATAGTTGCGGGTCCCACCTACTCCTATCTCCAGAACAAGGCCCCGTTCATGCACGGCCCACCCTCCGTTCACCACCATGGGATTTTCAAAAAAAAGCAGAGCGCCCGCACTCGGCTATTTTTTTAAACTCCCATAGGGATAATTGAAGAGCAAGCCGTGCATGTGTGGCATGCTCTTTCACCCTGGGGGCCCCGTTCGCTAGAAAGGAGAGGGTCTCAAAGTTGGGACCTGCACCTGCCCATGTGTCATCAATGCGTCAGATGGGCCAACCCCTTTAACCACTAAATTATGTACCACAAAATGGCGCCAAATACAACCCATCTTAGAAAAAGAAGAACTCACACAGCTACGTTGATGGAAAAAAAGATAGCCTGCGGTTTGCAGTTATGCTTATACTAGAAATAAAAAAAAATCCTTGTACTTTAGTCCTAAACAGTAGTCTTTAAGGGGTTAAAGACATTCTTTAAAAAGGCATACTATAATGTGAATAAATACTTCTCTTTGAGTCTTAAAAGTAAAAAGACGATATCTGGTTGTGTGGCAGTCCCAGCGGCGCAGTGGATCAATTCCATGTCAATAACACTGTCTGGATCATACATCATCCCTAAAATCTGGATCCTCACAGATCGATTCATAGACAGAAAGAAATACAGATTATTTCCAGAGCGAGTCTGTTCTGTGACTAAAACACAGCTTCATCCCGGTGTAGCGGGCCGCAGATAAATCACAGCAGATCTAGTACCAGCGTAGAGGACTGTCACTAATTACCAGAAGCCACGAGAATGCACAAACAGAAACGTTAAAGGGACACCGAACCTAAAAGGTAAAAGTCACCAAGGTAGTGGTAATGGTACTGTCTTGTGCCTTACATATGTGCTCGTATTTCTGAGAAAAATACATTTTTAATATATGCAAATGAGCTAATAGGAGCAACTGGGGCGTAGCCAATACACCTAAAGGTTTTCTCTGCAACTGCCGTGCCCTCTGCACTTTGATTGAAAGGACCAGATAATTCCAAATTCAATCCCAAACCACCCTATTATGCCCCAATACAACCACTAAATTGCCCTTTTTTGTCAATTGAAATAATCCCACCACTTTTGTGGACCAGATGGTGGGACAGGCCCATAGAAAACTGGACTCTTCAGAGGCTTGGGACGGTAAGATGGAACAACAATGTGTGATAAGAGACACATTTCTGACCATAGGCACCCAACCCTCTATACTGTCACATGGAGAATAAAGCCATATAATCCTCGTCTTGTCTATTAGCTATTTCTGTAAAATCTGCTCCGGGTAACAACAGAATAGAAATGTGGGTGGAGGACAAATCAGTCGTAACTATGTGAGTGGTTGAAGTCATTAGAATATCAGTAAATCCACATCTCTAGGAAATGAAGAGAGGAAAGTAAAGGCTGCATTACACTGCCCGAAAGGGGCGGACTAGCCAAAGGCCATACAGGGAAATTTCAGCATTAATTCATGTAGGAACATAAGGCTTATGGTCCTGGCCAGCAGCCGCAAGTGCCCTCCTGAATTCACCCGTATTGCAATCCTCAGGATGATGACACAGTTTCATAATGTGGTGTGGGTGGCAGTATTCTGTGCTGCACTGTGGTATTTGGTTTTGGAGAGGCAGCGTTGGTTCTGCTGGGGTAGTATTTTGTTCTGCACTATGGTATTGCTGGCCCCCCTACTTCTGTAGTCCCGGCCAACTTATGTTGCCCTGCCTGTCAATTTGGACTCGTCTACAACATGGGGCCCTTTTAGGGATTTTCCAGGGCCACTTTAAGTTCCAAGTCCTCCCCTGCCTCCAGATGTCCAGGCAGGTCGAGTGCAGTGTGAGCTACCGCAGTCGTTCCTCTCTCATTCGGTTCTGTTGTTTAACAGCAGCACGTTCATCAGGAAATTGGAGTCTTCCAACATGTTTAAAAATTATCATTTGCCGGCGGCAGATTGTGCCGTGTAATCAACACTTTGCTGATTCAGTATAAGGACGAGCGATGGCATTAGTGATTGCTCGTCTCCATACTAAGGAGGAGATCGCTGCATGTAACAGCAGCGGTCTCCTCTACCAGTGAGCAGATGATTGCTGAGAAGGAACCATGGTACAGCTGCAGTATTACATTACGGTAGTGGCAGACTGGGAACTTAAAGAGGTGCAGAAAAAAAACTAAAAGTGGCGACATGTTGTTAGTGGGTCCAATGTGACAGAAGGCAGGGCAACACAAGTAGGCAGGGACAACAGATGGAGGTGGGCCAGAAATACAGAGTAGAATAAAATACCTCCCCAGCAGAACCAAACACCACAATGCAGCAGAAAATACTGTCACCCCTATCACTCTCAACAACAGAAAAGGCTATTTTGTCCATAGGATAGATCATCAGTATGAGATCATTGGGGATCCAACACTCAGAACTCCCATGATCAGGTGCTAGCAGCAGCTACAATTTCTGGAAGTGAAGGCGCCTGTCAGCACATCTGTATTCATGAAGCTGCCTGACCTGTTACATGTGCTCTTGGCAGCTGAAGGCATCTGTGTTGGTCTCATATTTATCTGTTCCCGCATTGCTTAGAAAATTTAATTCTTTAATATATGCAAATGAGCTTCTAGGAGCAAAAGGGGCGTTGCCGTTACGCCTAGAGGCTGTGCGTTCTCTGAAACTGCCACGCCCTCTTCATTTTAAACATCAACAAAACTGTCCCTGTCAATCAAAGTGTGAGGGCGTAACAGTTGCACAGAGAGCAGAGCCTCTAGGTGTAACGGCAACGCTTCCATTGCTTCTAGAGGCTCATTTGCCAATATTAAAACATTATTTTTCTCAGCAATGTGGGCGCATATGAACATGGGACCAACACAGATGTCTTCAGCTGCCAAGTGAGCATGTAACAGGTCAGCCAGTTTGTCAGATGCCCTTTAACAATATACAGAGCTCTGTACAGTGCCTAGTGGCCAGTCTCAGGTACTGCAGCAGATGCCCCTATACAAGTGAATCGAACCTGAGCTGCAGTACCCCAGGAAAGCCACTTCATAGTATATGGAGCTTGTGTTCTGGCTCCATACACTGTTCACTTCTGGAACCTGTGGCAGCCACTAACAGCTAATTGTGGGGGCGTCGGGTGTTGGAAACGCACTGATTTCATACTGAAGACATCCTAAAACCTATCAGTGTAAGGCCTCTTGTGCGCACCGTATCATGGATGCGGACCCATTCACTTGAATCCAGGAAATACAGTGCGGTGCGGGACAGAGGCCCAGATCAGAAGCCCATGGAAGCACTACAGAGTGCTTCGGTGGGTTTTCTGTCTGCACCTTCGCAACGCAAAAAAGGGGTGCATCCACTACTTTTTTGCGGAGCCAGCCTGTCAGATGTGGATTGCGGACCCCATCTAAGTGAATCCATCTGCGTATGCAGACGGCACTCACATGGTCGGTGCCTGTGCATTGCGGACCACAGTTTGCGGTCCACAACACAGGCCTTAGTCTAAACCCATTAACTCAATACATGTCATTCATGTAAATTGCTAGATACTTTCCAATGTCCTGTAACCTACAAAGCAGAGTTCTTATCCTTCCACAGACAGGCGCTAATACATCTTGAAATATTTTTTCATACCCATTAGATCTGGCAGATTTGGGTTCAACACCTTCCTCCTCGTCTAAGTAACAATGGCGTGCAATTTACACAATTTACTGTATAGTAGTTGCAGTAAAGAAAACTTTGCCATTAAAAAGTCTCCAAGTCTTGATGTATCATTTAATACAGAACATAAACTTCCTGCGCCGCTCAGTTACGGCATTTGTTTTCCGTTGTAAATGAAGAAAGTTCTCTTTATATGTAAAAATTCCACATTTTAAATGTAATAATAATACGTTCTGCAGGGTGTGCAGTAAAAGGATATAGGAATTTACAAGCACCTCGACTTCTAAATGAGTGAAATGAAATAAAAGACAGTGGGTTATGAAAAGGTCAACAAAATCTCATATTTAATGTAGTCTACTGGAGGAGCACACTGAGTGCATTTACACCAGGATTTCACCACTCTCTCTCCTTAAAAGCAAACCCATTTTCCAGCCTTCGGGAAATAAATAGCAGTAGCCTTGAAAATATATTGATTTCTTTCCCCCTTAAAATGGCTTGACAAAAATGCATCAATATCAAAATTAACAAATATGGAACAAAAGATTTACTGCCCAGAACAGATCGGGAGAGAGGACGGTTTTATTGATATTAATGTATAGAGTCTATAGATTAGTAAAAAAGAAAAAAAAAAAGCGGTTTCTCCAAGTAGTGAAGACACCTGCTGTAGAACAACTATAGGAACGCTAGACTTCATGTGAAGAAGCCATTAGGTCCAGATATAGCAGGAGCCACTGAACCCATAAAGGACAGCTCCATTTACACGCTGGATTCCTACAGTGATATTTAAATATTTCTCAGTTGCTCGATAGCAACCGACTACAAAGTGCCCGTTCACTACAGAGCGCTTTTAATAATTAGCACAATGAGGCCGTAGACATCAATGAGCTTGATGAGCTCATGTAATGAGTGATTTGCAATGAGTTGCTAAGAAGCAACCAAGTGAATTTTAAACCTTTTTCTGCATTCGGCCTAGTGCACAAAGTAGAGCTGTGTGGACGGAGACTATACGATGTCATATTAGGTCGATACTAGTCTACTAGGAGCACACCACAGTTCTTCAGTAGACTCACACAAGTTCCTACAAAGAAACCTTCTGTATGACTCCCTTGAGGGCATTAAAGGGGCAGGAGGCCCCACAGATGTCCACAGGTGCTCCGAGGATTAATATGTCTATATGCAAAAAGCTTTTCTAATTACTTATGAACATACATGATAATACAATTTATTAAACTAAGTGGAGATTCAGATGTCACGCAAAAAAAAACAAAAAAAAAACAGCAAATTCCAGTGGACCCCATTTCATCAGGTCTGTTGGCTTCCCTTTTTAACTTCATATGGATCCAAATGTTCAATATCTGGTGGGAACTCACTCCTGACTATATCTTATAATGGTTTGCTATCTTGTTCTGTCCGTATAATCCAGATGTGGACATGATTAAAATGAGTTGATCTTACACAGAACAGGCCCCAGGGATGTGTGCATCCTAGGTACATCAGCTTGTACCCCCAAATCCCACACTTTGTGCTTCAAACAAGGGACAAGCAAAGCTTTTTTTTTTTTTTTTTTTTTTTTGGGGGGGGGGGGGGGGGGTGGTAGTGTTATTTAGGAAACTGTCTGCTGCCATTGTTTGGCTTCGTTCACATCACTGTTCGATCATTCTGTTCTCCTGCTCCGTTTAAGGGCAGGAGAACGGAAAGGATGGATTCGGCACATAACGGAGCCGAACAGAACCTAAGGACCCCATAGACTATAATAGGGTCCATTAGGTTTCCGTTCAGAGGAAGATTTTTGAAGCGGAGACAAAAGTAGTGCATGCACAATTTTTGTGTCCGCTCCAAAATCTTCTTCTAAATGGAAACCTAACGGACCCCATTATAGTCTATGGGGTCCATATGCTCCATCTGCTCAGTTATGTGCTGTATCCGTCCTTTCCATTCTCCTGCTCCTAAATGGAGCAGGGGAACGGAAGGACTGAACAGTGATGTGAACGAAGCCTTAGGACTTGTTCACACTTCAGTTATTTGATCAGTTATTTTCATCAGTTATTGTGAGCCAAAAACAGGTGCAGGTCAAAAACACAGAACAGGTGCAAATCTCTTCATTATACCTTATGTCTGTGGAGGCTCCACTCCTGGTTTTGGCTCACAATAACTGATGAAATAACTGACTTGTGAACAAACCCTTACTTGGGTATTTTATGACACTGTTATTTGGGAACCCAATGGCTAATTGTACCACTGTATCAATCAGTACACAGTGAGAGTCAACAATAAAAGGTGGTGAACAGATAAGTAGGGCGTCCAATTTGATGGAAATGTGTCATCAGAAAATTATCTATTGCTTAAATCATGTTTTTATTTATATATATATATTTTTTTCTTACTTTTGGGTGATTTTCAAAAATTTTCCATAACCAAGTATGTCCAAGTATTGATATATTTTCATAATTTGTGCAGTTTTTGCGCTGGCCACCGTGCACCTCATTGCCACAGACAGGATTACTATACAGAATCCACCTACAGATAAGTGGACCTTTGAATATTTGGTTTGTTTCGGGTTTGCTGAATTTTTGAAAAAATTCAGTTTGGATACGAATCTTGAGAGAGGGAGACACTAGTATGCTACTCTGCTTTTCTCAGCAATATAAACGTATTATCTGGGGATTACTCTTTCTCATTATGGAGAGCGTCTAGTATGCATAGTACATGCGTGGAGTGTTGTGGGCCAGGGAATGCCCCCCCCTGGATTTCTGGGAAAGATATTCAAACTAGCTTTCTTAAGCCTATCTGATGCCAGCAGATGTAAGATGTGCTAATTTTCATATATTTTTCCCAGAAATCAAGAGGAATGTTGACTGGATTACGATACTTTTCATCCATACTTGGCACCCTCCATAAGAAAAAAAATAGTAACCCAACCAAGGCCTCTCAGGCAGCCAAGCAAAGTTTCTTTGCTCATCTCTGTTAAAGGCTGGTTACCCAGAAAGAGCTGGATCCCTAGTATAAAACAGTTTTCCTGTCATTTTGGAAAAGAGATAAGTTTGCATGTCTCTTTTCCAGAGAAGCATTATGTGGGGGTGTAAGCAGCGCAATAGATAAAAATCTTATTCTGAAAAAGCACTTATGGAACATCTCTCTCTCTCTCTCTCTCTACAATTTGTCCAAAACTAATCACAAAAAAATTTTGGTTCGTTAAAATCTAAACAAAAAAATGGGAAATTCTGGACGAATTCCAAACCGTTAGGTCAATTTGTTCATCTTTAGAGCCATCATTCACAATAGATGATGGTCGCCACTCCCTCCCAGCACAATGACCTCTGCACAGGTCACAGAGCATACCTGTGAAAATCTCCCCACAGAAGTCAATGAGGTCCCTCCTGTCCATTGTGTCTATGGTCCATGAGGCCGCTGTCAAAAAAACAAAAAGTCTCAACATATTTTAGAACCAGTGGCCAAGGCAGGAAAAACTGCAGGATTTTAGGATTCTTCTTTGAATTTAGATAGGGATATGAAAAATTAAAAAAAATATACCTAAAATTTGTGATTTAAATAACAGGTCATTTTTTGGATGACCAATTCCCTTTAAGACTGGTCCTGTCCTTACAACAGACATTTGATGTTACAAATTTAAGAGTCCAACAATTTGAGTGCTTTTCTTTATATACCGTATTAGTTGTATGTGTTCACTTTTGAGACACCTTCACCTCCCTTCCCCCATTCTTTGTGAAAATGCAGGATTTTAGGCATCACTACATATAAACACATATACAGAAACGCTTACTTGCCTTCAACACATTAAATAAACACAAAATCAAATCCAACCTATTGAGTCCTACAGTGACATGCATAAAGCATATATTGAATTCTGAGGCTTGGAGGTAACACAAGATGCTCAGCTCATTGCTGAAGTTTGTTTCTGTCACCTTTAATGTGAGTTCTGGCAGATTGCAGCCTTTTGAAGTTTAACACATTCCCGGCACCTTATGTAAACGAGGTGAACACACACGTTCTCGCCCTCTTGGCACATTAGCATGTATATGTTGCACGCTGTTCCCTCCAAGGTGTACACAGTAGTGCTGTAAAATGTAACACAGAGCTTATTCTGCATGGCTGCTTGGAACAGCAGGTGCTCTGTGCAGCCCTGCCATATGGATTTTATATACAAGTCCAAGTACACTATTAGATCTTCTAGGGCCAACCACGCAGATGTCTCAGTGTGTGCTGGAGGTAGTGAAACAACAAAGTGTTTGCTAATAAGAAAATCATTCACTGCTGCAGTATCCAACATACATGGACGCTGGTAGGTGAAGCCACCACATATCAGCAAGGTGGCCATGGTGTGGGTTGCAAGCCTCTGTTGTATGGCTCTTAACTGACCTTCTTCATGGAGACTATAGTATTATATGGAGTGCTTTGTCAACGCAGCATAGAAGTATATAGAGTGATTTTAAGTGGACTATAATACTATTTACTGTTCTTATCAAGCCAATATAGTACTGTAGAGATTGATTTTTCAATGTTCTATAGTACTAGATAAAGTGCTTTCCACTGCACTATAGTACTATATAGAGAGTGTTTTTGGTGTGGTATAGTACTATACAGTTATTTTCAGTGCACTATAATAGCATACAAAGTGCTTGTAAGGTGCGGTATAGTACTATATAGAGTTCTTTTAGGTGAAGTATAGTACTATACAGAGTGACTATTTTGGTGCAGTAAAGTACTATATAGCAGTGGCGTACATAGAGAAGTAAGGGCCCCATAGCAAGGATCAAACCAGGCCCCCCACAGAGGACAGAAGGGTTTCTGCCTAAACTCTTTTCAGTGACCCATGGACCATTTTTCCACTGCCTCATTTGCTAAAAGTTGTTCCTTTAGAGGGTAGAGTCTGGACCAAGTTTTCACCTCCAGTAGAAGAGGAGATGATCCCGACTAAGACTGGGTCCCCTCTTGCCCTGGGCCCCATAGCAGTCGCATGGTCTGCCGCCGTGGTAGTTACGCCCCTGCTATATACAGTACAGACCAAAAGTTTGGACACACCTTCTCATTCAAAGAGTTTTCTGTATTTTCATGACTATGAAAATTGTAGATTCACACTGAAGGCATCAAAACTATGAATTAACACATGTGGATTTATATACTTAACAAAAAAGTGTGAAACAACTGAAAATATGTCTTATATTCTAGGTTCTTCAAAGTAGCCACCTTTTGCTTTTATTACTGCTTTTCACACTCTTGGCATTCTCTTGATGAGCTTCAAGAGGTAGTCACCTGAAATGGTTTTTACTTCACAGGTGTGCCCTGTCAGGTTTAATAAGTGGGATTTCTTGCCTTATAAATGGGGTTGGGACCATGAGTTGTGTTGGGCAGAAGTCAGGTGGATACACAGCTGATAGTCCTACTGAATAGACTGTTAGAATTTGTATTATGGCAAGAAAAAAGCAGCTAAGTAAAGAAAAACGAGTGGCCATCATTACTTTAAGAAATGAAGGTCAGTCAGTCCGAAAAATTGGGAAAACTTTGAAAGTGTCCCCAAGTGCAGTCGCAAAAACCATCAAGCGCTACAAAGAAACTGGCTGACATGAGGACCGCCCCAGGAAAGGAAGACCAAGAGTCACCTCTGCTGCGGAGGATAAGTTCATCCAAGTCACCAGCTTCAGAAATCGCAGGTTAACAGCAGCTCAGATTAGAGACCAGGTCCCAATCGAAACCTGAACCCAATCGAGATGGTTTGGGGTGAGCTGGACCACAGACTGAAGGCAAAAGGGCCAACAAGTGCTAACCATCTCTGGGAACTCCTTCAAGACTGTTGGAGTACCATTTCAGGTGACTACCTCTTGAAGCTCATCAAGAGAATGCCAAGAGTGTGCAAAGCAGTAATCAAAGCAAAAGGTGGCTACTTTGAAGAACCTAGAATAGAAGACATATTTTCAGTTGCTTCACACTTTTTTTTATTAAGTATATAATTCCACATGTGTTAATTCATAGTTTTGATGCCTTCAGTGTGAATCTACAATTTTCATAGTCATGAAAATACAGAAAACTCTTTGAATGAGAAAGTGTGTCCAAACTTTTGGTACTGTAGATAGTTTTTTTTGTGTGGTATAGTACTATATAGAGTGCTTTTAGGTGAAGTATAGTACTATGCAGAGCGACCATTTGGTGCAGCATAGTACTATATAGAGTCATTATAGCCCCTGCGATAGTTTTTTTTGGTGTGGTAGTACTATATAGAGTGCTTTTAGGTGAAGTATAGTACTATACAGAGCGCCTATTTTGGTGCAGTATAGTACTATATAGAGTGTTTTGGTGTGGTATAGTACTATATAGTGCGCTTTTAGGTGAAGTATAGTACTATAAAGAGCGACTATTTTGGTGCTGTATAGTATTTTATAGAGTCATTATAGCCCCTGCTATATAGATAGTTTTTTGGTGTGGTAGTACTATATAGAGTGCTTTTAGGTGAAGTATAGTACTATATGGAATCATTATTTTGGTGCAGTATAGTACTACAGTGCCTTGCGAAAGTATTCGGCCCCCTGGAACCTTTCAATCTTTTGCCACATTTCAGGCTTCAAACAAAAAAAATATAACATTTTAATTTTTTGATGTAGAATCAACAACAAGTGGGTCACAATTGTGAAGTGGAACAAAATTTATTGGATCATTTAAACTTTTTTTGTAATAATAAAACTGAAAAGTTGGGCGTGCAAAATTATTCGGCCCATTTACTTTCAGTTCAGAAAACTCACTCCAGAAGTTCATTGAGGATCTCTGAATGATCCAATGTTGTCCTAAATGACTGATGAAGATAAATAGAATCCACCTGTGTGTAATCAAGTCTCCGTATAAATGCACCTGCTCTGTGATAGTCTCAGGGTTCTGCATCATGAAGACCAAGGAACACACCAGGCAGGTCCGTGATACTGTTGTGGAGAAGTTTAAAGCCGGATTTGGATACCAAAAGATTTTCCAAGCTTTAAACATCCCAAGGAGCACTGTGCAAGCGATCATATTGAAATGACCAGACCACTGCAAATCTACCAAGACCCGGCCGTCCCTCTAAACTTTCATCTCAAACATGGTGAAGACTGATCTGAGATGTAGCCAAGAGGCCCATGATCACTCTGGATGAACTGCAGAGATCTACAGCTGAGGTGGGAGAGTCTGTCCATAGGACAATAATCGGTCAAACACTTCACAAATCTGGCCTTTATGGAAGAGTGGCAAGAAGAAAGCCATTTCTCAAAGATATCCATAAAAAGTTTCGTTTACAGTTTGCCACAAGCCACTTGGGAGACACACCAAACATGTGGAAGAAGGTGCTCTGATCAGATGAAACCAAAATCAAACTTTTTGATAACAATGCAAAACGATATGTTTGACGTAAAACCAACACAGCTCATCACCCTGAACACACCATCCCCACTGTCAAATATGGTGGTGGCAGCATCATGGTTTGGGCCTGCTTTTCATCAGCAGGGACAGGGAAGATGGTTAAAATTGATGGGAAGATGGATGGAGCCAAATACAGGACCATTCTGGATGAAAACCTGTTGGAGTCTGCAAAAGACCTGAGACTAGGACGGAGATTTATCTTCCAACAAGACAATGATCCCAAACATAAAGAAAAATCTACAATGGAATGGTTCAAAAATAAACGTATCCAGGTCTTAGAATGGCCAAGTCAAAGTCCAGACCTGAATCCAATTGAGAATATGTGGAAAGAGCTGAAAACTGCTGTTCACAAACGCTCTCCATCCAACCTCAAAGAGCTCGAGCTGTTTTGCAAGGAAGAATGGGCAAGAATTTCAGTCTCTAGATGTGCAAAACTGATAGAGACATACCCCAAGCGACCGCAGCTGTAATCGCAGCAAAAGGTGGCGCAACAAAGTATTAATGCAAGGGGGCCGAATAATTTTGCCCCACTTTTCAATTTTATTATTACAAAAAAAGTTTAAGTGATCCAATAAAGTTCGTTCCTCTTTACAATTGTGACCCACTTGTTGTTGATTCTTCACCAAAAATTTAAAATGTTATATCTTTTTGTTTGAAGCCTGAAATGTGGCAAAAGGTTGAAAAGTTCCAGGGGGCCGAATACTTTCACAAGGCACTGTAGGTACATGGAAACAAATGGCCAGAGCAGACAAGATACAACACAACAGATTAGAAGTCATGAGCATAACCTACGCCACTTAAGAGCACTGTAAATGTAATATACTGTATCCCCACGCTCTCAGGCAAGACTCAAGTGGCTACTGTGATGACTTTGACTGGGAGCAGTGGGACACACAATGCTCACATGAATAAGCATGACCTGGTGTCTGAGCAAGATGAACAATCCATGCCACTAGAATACAAAGTGTCGTACAAGATGGTAAACAGGAGCATGTCCTCCAGTCTGATGTATGAAGCATCGTGATAGATTAGAGGAGCAAAGATATAGTGAAGTACTCTGTTGTCTTTCCCCGCACAGTTACAGAAGATCTTTTGTAATAACGCTGTATACTGTATGCAGTGGTAAAGAACATTACATACAGAACGCCACCATACACTGGAATGGGCACACAATACAGAATATATTTGGTAAAATTGGATAAAGCAACAAGATTTAAAATATAAAATGTTTAAAAGGATATTGGGTCAACACAAAGTATTGATGCGGTTACACTGTAAAAAGATAAAGGGGTATTCCGATTATATAATTTTGATGAACTATCCTCAGGATGGGGGGGATCCGCAAGTGCTTTTAGCCAGTCCCATCTGCTTTGCCTTATAATTTAAAAAGCCAGTTCTGCACACATCCCCATACCCTATCATGCTCCACCGTCGTGTTATCATGTCATGTCGGCGAGACCCAGCACTGGAGGTCTCACGGGATCACAGCACCGCAGAGGGACAGGATGTGTTCGCAAATGGCTGAGCAGTGACGAAGTGGAACAGAGCAGAGGTATGTTATCTTTTTAATCTATGCGCGCCCCATACTGGGGAGGGGCACTTGGCACTATGAACTGTTTAGAAAAGGGGGCCCACTGGTTTTATATATATATATATATATATATATATATATAGAGAGAGAGAGAGAGAGAGAGAGAACCTGTCCCATTGAGATCCGAAGAGATGTTGAGAGTTAAAGGGTTATAGACATCTAAGATAGTGGTGGCACTTCACTAGGATATTAATATTATTATTATTTGAAAGCGCCATTAATTCTATGGCGCTGTACATCCAGAAAGGGTTACACAAATATAAAAATACAATAAACAGGAAAGTATTAACAGACTAGTACAAAGGGGTAGAGGATATGCCACCAATGTCAGATGGGTGCAGGTCCCAACTCTCCAGAACAGAGCCCCCAAAGTGAAGGAGCGTGTACTGTGCTCTAGGCTATTTTCAAAAGTCCCATAGTGGTGAATCCTGAGAGAACACACTTGTATGGTGCACTCTCCTACACTTTGAAGGGCCCGTTCTGGAGTGGGTTCCAGAGGTGTGACCTGTGGCATATCTTAGCAATATTTTTAACTTTTTCAGACCTACTTTACAGTCATTTTATTTACCCTGAATACCCCTTCAAATGAATGTTTTATGAATGACAATTCATAAATGTCTTCCATTACAATTTTCTGAAATTTTATAGCAAATTAGAAGAACATTACGTTTCCAGACTACCCAGTGTAGAGAGAATAGAGGACATGATCTGAACTGAGTTGAACTCATTTGGACATCCAACAATGTCTGGCATTCAGGCGAAGTCCTCAGATATCTTTCAATAGCAAAGGGGTCTGATAGTGTTGACCACATACAAGGGTCAAGAGAAGCAATCCATGGTGACCTTCTGGCTACATGGTTTGCCTGACAATTGGATGGTAGATTTTGCTTTAGATCTGAACCCACCTCCATAACTTGTTTGCACATTATACAGCCTGACTGGCAAGACAAAGGGTAACAACAAGTCAGGTTCAGACGCTATGGACCAAGCAAACGTGACTTCATCTTCAATGAAACCAAACTGTCATTAATCATAGTACTGTCACGTCAATTACATGGCCAAACTTTCCAAAGAATTCCATCACTACAAGTCAGTTGTGCTATGCTAAATCCCAGGGAAAACATCCATCAAAAATTTGACTACACGCAGTCACTATGTACTAAGCATCCCGAGATGTTTATCCAATTAGCATATCACTAGACACAGCTATTTAAAGGCGTATTACCATCAAAACAGCCATGCCCTTGTACTTGGCCTTGAATGCGCGAGTTGCATCTCTTCTGAATATAGTGTATATAAGAAGGGTATGTATGTCCTGAATGGAAGAGCAGATCATGTGGAAAATATATGCAAGCAGCGAATGATTTCACAGTTCCCTGTACAAAAAAGCCATTTACAACTAAATTAATGCTCTGAAAAAGATGCAAAACTGAGACAAAGGGAGACTGATTCAACAAAATAGATTCCCTAGAGACGGGTGAAAAAAAAGATAATATTTCGCATAAGAAACTCAAGCCACAATAACATATTACAATGGAAATCCTTGAGGTGGTATATCTCCGAGCACTTCAGCTGGTCCTTAACTGTTCTGTATGGCAGGTAGCAGCAGACCATTAATGATTGGGAGCGATCACCCTTAGTATGTGGAATTTCATGATGAAAAATTAAAGCAAAAAAAAAACAAAACACAAACATCTCCATTTTAAATGGAAAAAGAAAAAGGCCTGAGATATATCCCAAGAGCAATGTTAAAGATTCAGAAGTCAGAGCTGGGAGGAGAATCTAGATAAATAATTTAGCATTGAGAATAACTAAAAAAAAAACCTGTCAGTCTGCCAGCTTTAAGGGAAATAAAAGGGTTTACAAGAATCCTAAGAGTTTCGACAGAACCCCCAGGGCTTTAGAAAATAAATCTAGAACAAGAAAAGAGTTCAAAAGTATTGTGCTCGAGTAGATTCTAAAGGCGCTGATTAAAATGCCAGAACAATGGCACCTACATTAGCAGCAAACGATGGCGTTCCATCAGGGCTCCTGTTAAATATGTATTGCTAATGCTGGCAACTGTATAAAAGAGCATTTGGTTATCTGAGATTTTCTTCTTTCACAGACAAATAATACTTTACACTTGCACTCTACGCGGTATTCTTCCTTCAAAGTACACTTAAAGGCAAATTATATATTTACGTATAGGGGTTGTGCAGAGCTACAGCTAGTGCTTAGGTTCCATTGTGTGTATGGATTTAGATTATAGGATTAGAATTTTACGTATCTGCTCATGAGAAATCAAAAAGAAATCTTGGCTAAGTGGGAACACACGCAGATTTCAATATCAACCCTAGCCGTCAGAAAGAATTAGTAAAAATGATGAGGAAACCACCATGACTTCTCATACCCTCGACATAACGCTGACTTTGGCGGAAGAGGTTGCCGATACATTTTCTGACCAGTGGACGTTATAGGGCAAGTGTAGTATTCCATACAAGACTGACTGACCACCGATGTTTGTGAGCACTCGTCCATTATATGAGGTCCCATATGGAAGTCAAACCTGTTCAAGCTGAGATTCCACCACTGAGGCCTATTTTCTACTGGAGTGGAAGAAGACTATTTTGACCTATTTTTTAGTTGAGTAAGGGGTTGTTCACATATCAGTTATTTGATCAGTTATTTCCATCAGTTATTGTGAGCCAAAATCAGGTGAGGGTCAAAAACACTCAACAGGTGCAGATCTTTTCATTATACCTGATCTCTGTGTAGTGTCCACTCCTGGTTTTGGCTTACAATAACTGATGGAAATAACTGATCAAATAACTGATATGTGAACACTAAGGCCCAAATGACTGACTGCACAATTGCCTTGATGTAGAGTCGTTCACACTCCCAACATCTATATATACCAGACAACACTTGTGTCAGCTTGACTAGCAAGCGGTTAAAGAGTCACTGAGTTTTCATAAAATGTTTGATATGTCCTACAGTTATGTCTGAATGCTGAGATCCCAATAATCACATAGAGCACTCTCTCTCCTCGCTGCATTTGATGGAATTGAGAAATGCCCATAGACTTTATTAAAGGGGTTATCCAATTCTAAAAATGCCCCCCAGAATGACCAGGCCCCTCCTATAGCTCATACCTACCCTGTTCCCTGGCAACCGCGTCACTCCCTGGCACCCGCAGCTGCATCTCTCCATCACGCAGATCAAAACAAGCGTCAAAGGGAGGAGCAGCCTCCCAAGCAGAGTGACCCGGGTGCCGGGGTAAGTATGAGCTATAGGAGGGTCCTGGGCATTGTGGGGGCCATTTTTAGAATTGGATAACCCCTTTAAGTCCATCTAGCTTCCTCTTCTGCAGCCACGAGAGAGCATGAGATATACAAGCACTTTTCTCTCCTCATTTTAGAGATCGGTGGGGGTCTCAGCACTCAGACCCTCACTGATCAGAACTAGTGTCGAGCGAAGCGAACTTCAGATGCTACATCCAAAGTCGTTTCGTTCAAAACTTTGGATTAATACTGTAACTCCGTACAGTATTAGGCTTCATTCACACGACCGTAGTTTGTTTAAATGTCCGTTCCATTTTTTTTTTTTGCGGATAGGATGCGGACCCATTCATTTCAATAGGTCAGCAAAAAATGCCGACAGCACACCATGTGCTATCCGCATCCGTAAGTCCTTTCCGCAGTCCCGCAAAGAAGATGTCCTAATGGATTCACAACAAAAACAGATGCCATACGGAACGTCATGTGTTTTTTTTTTTTTTGCGGATCTGCAATTTGTGGACCGCAAAACACATACGGTCATGTGAATGAAGCCTTAGAATGTATGGTCTCCGATGAGCCGAAGTTAGTTATTCGTGAAGTTGCCCGTGACTTCATTGGAAAAACACTTTAAAACTTGAAACCAAACTCTGCTTCAGTTTCGAGGTACCAGTACCAGACGGATCTCCGTACAGTATTAATCTGAAGTTTTGAACTAAGCAACTTCGGATGTAGCACCCGAAGCTCGCTTCGCTCATCACTAATCAGAACCTTTGTATGTCTCTATGAAGAATCAAAAGTTTTATGAAAACTCAGTGTCCTTTTATTATTCTATCATTTCCTATGATGAAGCAGCTACAATCTAAAAAGGTGTTGTTATCATAAGACATATCTGTCCAACAGATGAACTCGGAATAAGTTTCAGTTTTTTCCCACTGTGGCATAAATCTGAAATACACAAGTGGCTAATAGGAAGTCTCCCTATCTACAAGACCCTCATTACAAGAGTCCGTATTCCTCAAGAGCTGCTGTCTGAAGCATTAACAATGACCCGAAGGCCACAATGGACACCTAATGGAGTCTCCATGTTTGATTCAGTCCAAAGCTATTTGAACTATTCAGCCTGGAATCCACTCATTGGTAGCATTGTCAATCACTGGTTAGACGTCTGAAGAAGAGGGGGAAGGGGATGGGGGTTATAGACACAGGGCAGTCTTGTATATAACACTGCCTTTTCTTTAATGCTCCTTCTTTGATTTTGTAATGGAGGTTTACAGGGGAAGAATGAACATTCATCTTCATTGCAGACCCTAATATCCACAAGACGTCTGACAATGATGCCGAGAAGAGTTCACATACATGATAAATAGCAATTCACTAGATGTGCTCCTTCTGTTATAAACATTATAAAATGCAGCACATCAAGGTTCATCTTGGGAACCGCAGTAGAAGACGTGTACTATTACATAGTTCCCAAGAACCTACACATGGCTACGGACAGCAAGTAAAAGATGATCCCACCGCAGTACTGTTTCATAGGTGACCGTATAACAGTGGTATCCCAGCCTACAGTGCACAACCCAACAATACACAAATTGCTACTGTACGTGTGGACAGGTTGTTCCACCTCGTGAAGAACGTTTTTTCTATTGCTTTAATGCATATAAAGAAATATTTACAAAATAAATAAATACATAAATAAATAAGGTTTTGTGTCTGCAGCTTCTATGTAGACCCAAGGGGGGTCATTTATTAAGACCGGCCTTTTAGATGCCAGTCTTAATAACCCCTACAGCTAGCGGTAGATTGCAGAAGTTATGAAGATCCGCCGGCCTCTACATGACTTTGGCACATCCTTCGCCAGTCTAATTGTAAGAATGCTTCCTTGCTGACTTACATTTAAACCATTTTCTAAGCCTAAAACTTGCAAGCTGTGAGCTGTAAACAGGTAAGAGATGTTGCTCTTGTTGCACCCAAAATTTGCTCTTTTCTGCAGCCAGCCCCTCCCTCGCTGCTTTGAAAGACAGGGCCAGGCAGTGAGGGAGGGGCAGGCGACAGAAATGAGCAATGAGAAATGTGTTTTGATGCAATGAGAGGAAAAGTGACACCCTTATTACAGAAAATAGATAGATAGATAGATAGATAGATAGATAGATAGATAGATAGATAGATAACAACAGCAAAAGATGAAGCAGCACCCTCAAAGGCTAGGAGGATCAAACATGGGTGCCAGCATACGAGGATTCAAATAAGCATGAGCAAAAATAGACCGTAACACTCCAGATTTATGCAAAAATGAAAAAATGATTTATTCACCCATGTTTACAGCAACAATGTTTCAGTCGCATCACAGGACCTTCTTCAAATTTGAGAAAGGTCCTATGATACAAGTGAAATATTGCTGCTATGAACATGGGTGAATAAATCACTATTATTTTTGCATATGTCTAGAGTGTTGCAGTCTATTTTTGTAGATAGATAGTAATAGATAGATAAATAGACAGATAGAGACAGAGATAGAAGTGTACTGGAATGTGTCTGTTCTTACTGTCCTTGAAGGTACGAGTTATATTGTCTGTGTTCTGCCTTTGTCAGTGCGGCCAACAACCTGTGTGCTATTCATGCAGATGAAACAGCCCCTTGAGGTTTTGTCGCTTGGTTTGTGCTTTGCATCAGTGACGTTTCCTTTGGGGGTTTTAATTGAAGTTATCACCTTAATTGCCAGTTTTCTGAAGGACACAGTGCACGCTGTGCACTACATATGCACCTGACATTTATCTTCCGTACAGGCATTCAAAGAAAAATCTGCATTCAGCATTCCATAAAATATATTTTGCAGTAAAAATGCTGGATAGGCCTGAAGAAATCAAATAAAAAACTGCTTCTAGTAGTATAGTTATATTCCTTTATAGTATAAAGAGAAAATGCACAAAATATACAAAATGCTTTTATTATCTCTGTGTCTAGCTTAATGTACTACCAAACAGGTCTGCCCATTCTGCTAGGAAATTAGTTAGAATAAACAATGTGAGGCGAAAGGCATTAGCTACAGTGCATACATCATAAAGGGTTAAGGTAGACTTGTATCTGACTGCCTGTAGCTGCCACAAGAGGGTGTTTACTGAAGATTGATTATAGGGTATCCATTCAAGTAAAAAAAAAATAAACTGTCTTCAGTAAGTTTCTCAGCTCCCCCTAGTGGTGGTGGCAGGTATCTAGAAATTTTATAATTTAACGTTCACATAATCTTGGACCTATGTAGATGAAAAAGTAACTGGATAGGTGCACTTAACACATGCAGGTTATGAAGTGAACTGCAAATGTTATTTACACATAGCAATATAAATGTTTTTAGAGATTTGGAGAACATAATCAAAGGTAGCGACCATTGGGACAGATATATTTCTGGATTTCCTGTCCATAGAGGACAGTCAACCTCTTCTCAGACTAAACTTGATAACAGGGAGCAATATTCTGAATGTATTTAAAGGGACTGTCCATGATTTTACTTTTAACATCTGATTGACAGGGGTCCATCATCTCGCACCCAAGCCAGCTATTTCAGGGTAGCTTCAGTGCTGAAATTCACTGCTGGAACTACACAGATCCACCCATTGGTTGTGGACAGAGATGGTTACTGCTGAAGTGAATGGGAGCAACTCTACAGGAACCAGTTCCATACATTACACAATGGGCAGAGAGTGTAATGTGTAGAGTTCCGGCACTGAAGCTACTTGGAAATAGCTGATCAGTGGGTTGCAGGGTGTCAGTCAGATATTGATTAGATATTGACCTATGCTGAAGGTAAACCATCAATAGTAAAATCCTGTACAATCCCTTTAACTGCTTAGAAAATGTACATAATTATCTTTATGTGAAGTCTCTTTTTAAATATTTACAGGCATAGAATTGATTTTTGCTTCTAAACTTGCAGTAAATGTAAGCAAATAAAAGGCTTGTGAATTATCCTTTTTTTATAGGATGATAGTGTCAGTATATGACAGCAATGCAGAATGCACGCAGAGAGACAATGTAGCCCTAAAACTCCCCAAATCCCCTATCCATGCCTAATGGCACGGTCACCCTACCTAGTGACCCCCAACTGGTCGACGGTCCCTATAGTACATATGTGAGGGAGCGACACACAAATAGAGAAAAAACAAACAGACACAATAAGAGTAGTCGTACAGTACCAGGGTCAAAAGCCACACAGTCAATGAAGTGCCAAGAATGTCAGAAGCAAATGAGAGAGCCAAATGTCAAAAACCAGGAGAGCAATACAAGACCTAATTGCCAGAAGCCAGAAAACCTAGTCACAATACCAGATCCAGAAGTCACAGCCAAAGTAAACGTAGTACCACCAAGGAACAGCAGGGGGAGCCAGGGGAACAGAAATTCACCTGCACCAACAGGAGCCAGACTTCTGTAGATATCTTGGAATAATCTCCAGCTGACTTCCCTACACATCGGGAGGAGATGTGAGATGAATGAGCTGACGCCCTAATGCTCTGATGTGCTCTTTAATTCGTGCAAGGCTGAGAGGGCTACATCACAATATCGCCACACTGAGGCAGTGTCGGCCAGGGGAACCGTGACAGATAAGTTGTAAACATTAAAGTGTACTGTAAGGCCCCTAAATCTGTGGGGACACACAGCCTACCTGTGTTAAAGAGAATCCACAAGCTGTGACAGCACACACTAAACAGAACCTGATTATCCTGAATCTACCGTCCGCTGGGTGCCACCCTTCTGGAGAGGGTGGCTGAGTATTTGGCAGTCATTAGCATCAGCTGCACAACTTCATATCATATTCAACTCCACTGTTCCTCACTTGCTATCTGGACTCTTGCTATGTTGCAACATCCAGCAGTTGCTGCTAAAGATGCCACGTGTGCAGGTTAAATGGCATGAAACTGACTGACCTGCTGCATGTACCCATGGCACCTGTGTTGGTCCTATGTTCATGTGTGCCCACATTGCTGAGATAAAAGTGATTTTTTTATTATATGAAAATGAGACTCTAGGAGCGACGGGGGCGTTGCCGTTACACCTAAAGGCTCTGCTCTCTCTTCTCTTCACTTTGATTGACAAGGTCAGGCGCAACAATCTTTTCACCTCCTGGTCCTGTCAAAGTGGAGAGAGTGCAGCAGTGCATAAAAAACTGCATGTGCGACAACACCCTTGGTAAGAGGCCATGTCCACACAGAGTTTTTTGGGAGGAGTCATTAAGGCAGATTTTTCTGCAGGTTTTTCAGCCAAAACCAGAAGTGGATCTAGCAGGAAGAAGTATAAGGCCAGGCAGACACGAGTTGAAGGCGATAAACTTGAAGAGTGTCAGTGAGAGGTCCCGTTCCAGCCCCTCTCCTCTGGCAGGATCACACAGCATTATACTGATTTATAATGCTGTGTAACCCTGACAGTCCTATTGTATTAAACTGACAGCATTATGTCAGTGTAATGCAATAAAGGGAGAAGGGACATGCCCCTTTTTGGCATGCCGTGGCCACTCCGAGATCTTCTGCACTACTTTCCAATGAAAGGAATGGGAGGCAGAAAGGATGCAGCCACTGGCGGAATTTCTGTGCGGGTGTCCATGCCAAGATTCCGCTAAAAATAAAAGTCATATGAACCAGAGTCTGTTACAGAATTGGATATGATGTGTTTCTATAAGATATAAGCTCAACTAACTCCATTCTTTACATATGATCTAGAACTGGGACCAGAATTACGACATCAAGTCAGTAACTTTTATAACCAATATTACAAAAGTGATCCGGGAGGCTGAGAACTTACCTGGAATTTCTTCTTGTCAGCTAAACGTCTCAGACAAACACAAAGTCACTGACACCACTAAACCATGACGTCACTGAAAAGGTCTCTACATTTCTATATCTAGTTATAAACAGGATGTTTATGAAAAACAGATTTAGTGGTATCAATACGATTAACTTTTTTTTACCATTTAAGAGATTATGTGAGAAGTTATGAGTGACACATTAATCTCCAACGTCAACTGCGCCTACAAGCTTCAATTCCTCTCCAAGATGTCAGAGATATAATAAAATAAAAGGGTGTAAAAAAGGAAAGAAAAGAAAACAAAAACATTGCCTGATTGATCCTTAAAGAGATCATCTGATTCAGAACCCTCATTTATTAGCCAGAGGAAAGAGCATCTCTTGTGGAGGACCCAACACATTGGTGTATTACATAGACAGTCCATGAAAACTGCGCCGTACTTCATTTCATTACTTCCAGTTATTTTTATTTATTGATGTTAAGGACAATTTGAGCAAAGGGTGAACGGTTTCAGTTTTGTGACCTTAATCAGACCTTTGCACTGTCCTTCAGGCACCCCACATCAGCGCTACAGATCATACCAGACACTGCTGTATCCCACAAATATGTGCAGATATGGCTAAGGGACAGTACGCTGTCTGAGGAAGGGTGTAAGGCTTCATTTACACGACCATATGTGTTTTGCGGTCCGCAAATTGCGGATCCGCAAAAAAAACGGATAATGTTCCGTATGGCATCCGTTTTGCTTTTTTTTGCGGATCCACTGTAACAATGCCTATCCTTGTCAGCAAAATGGACAAGAATAGGACATGTTCTATCTGTTTTGCGGAACGGAAATACGTACATACGGAAACGGAATGCACACGGAGTACCTTCCATTTTTTTTTTGCAGACCCATTGAAATGAATGATTCCACATACGGTCCGCAAAAAAAACGGAACGGACACGGAAACAAAATACGGTCATGTGAATGAAGCCTAAGGCCTCTTTCACGTGATAGTATATTTTGAGGGCTCCGATTCGCATTTTTTGCAGATAGGATGCGGACCCATTCATTCATTCATGGGTCCGCAAAAAATACTGACAGCACACTGTGTGCTGTCCGCATCTGTATGTCCGTTCCGTAGCCCGCAAAAAAAAATAGAACATGTCCTATTCAAAACACGTTCGTGTGAAACTAGCCTAAGACTGAAAAAACAGTTGGTTCTCAAGTGATCCCACTCTACTGACATTAATAATGGGAACAATAATGGGGGTCATTTATTAAGACCAGTGTTTTAGATGCCAGTCTTAATAATCCCTGCACTAGCGGTGGATCCTTCAAAGTCATGAAGAGGCGCCAGCTTCCATGCTGGCTTAAATTTAGACGATTTTCTAAGTCTAAAAAGGTGGAGGAAATGATAAATGAGATGGGCCTACCGGTCCATACCCTTCTCCACCCATTTTTTAGACCTGGCATGAGCAAGAAAAGGTAACATATTGCAGTGCAAATAACCTTAACCTAACACCAGAAAACTGCAGCATATATGATAGTAAATGACCCCCAATGTCTGTATTTTAAATCAAATGAAATAACAGCAAAAACAAATAATAAATCACAAAAAAAAGGAAAACAACATATGCACAACTCTGATCTCATGAGTAACTTGGTGATTTAAAGATATTGCAAAATTTGCATACAATCAGTATGCTGTTGTGGGTATTTATCACATAGCCAGCACTTAAAGGGAACCTGTCATCTCCGAAACACCCCCTGAACTAGAGTAAGAAGTGTATAGTGTAAGTGATGCTGAATGGGGTGCTCTGGGACCCGCAAGTATCAGAAAGTGGGGGTATATCCTAGCGATATGCCCCCATTGTCTGTGATGGGAATACCCTTTTAAGCTTTCCTTTCAGCAGATCCCAAGGTCCACCTAGATCCACCATGACCATATTTATAAACTAGGGTGATATGGTGGAAGACAAGAAACACAATCTGCACTTTTCTCCTATTCCACAAGCCCTAAAATTGAAGGGCATGCTCAGGGAGAAGAAAACAGTAACAGCACTGGTTTCTAATCCCCACACCCAGGACTTGAGGACAATTCCTCTAAGATAATCGCATTAGTCATCCATAACACTCTAACAATGGGATAATTAGGAATACAGGTTGGGTTAGTTAAAAGTATTGTCATCAACTATGCACCTAGGTCATAAATTATGCAAGTCTTGTAACAGGTCATCAGGTCAACAGAAGCCATGTATGGTGAGTTTCTGACAGTCCAAAGTGCTCGCTGTTGTACGAGACATAATGTTGCACTATGATCTAAAGATCATAACAAATGTATTTTTTGTGTCCGTTCCATTTTTTTTGCTGCCCGTATGCAGAGCCATTCACTACAATGGAGCTGCTAAAAAACGGAAATGACTCAGTGTGCGTTCCATGTTTGTTCCGCATAAAAATGGAACATGTCCTATTATTGTCCACATTAGGGGCAAGCATAGAACTGTTGTATTATGGGCCAGACGTTCCATTTCACAAAATGCAGTATGCATACAGCTGGTATGTATGTTTTGCGGATCCCCAATTTGCTGACCGCAAAACAACAACGGTAGTGTGCATGAGCCCTCAGGCTACGTTTACACAACACAAGGACACACTGTTTTTATGCCCATTTTTTAACCATTTGTGCATCCACTTCATGGCCGCCTGTCCATTCTTAACGGTCGTTTTGCATCCATGTTTAAAGGCCATGAAAAACTGCCATTAAAAACAGAAGATTTTTCATTGAGTTTTTTAAAGGGAGTCTTTCACCTGTTTTTCACCAATATAACTAAGAGCACTGCCCCACAGAAGATTGCAGACACATCCCAGACATACCTGTGTGCACTGTGTGTCTGTATTACATGTCCAGGAAAAGCACTTTTATTCTGCAGGAAAACAGCTCCCAAGTGCCCAGCTGAAAGTGAAACTAAAAACAGCTTTGGTGATTGTGATTTTGGTATCGTTTGAAAGCTTGGAATGTCAGCTTTCAAAGAAGGTCAGAACCATTTTTCTATCTGCTACCAATCCCAAGTTATGAGCAGCTAAAGCAGCCCTCCCCTCTTCAGTCTGGTTTGCAGCAGCAGCAGAGCTGGGCACTTGGGAGCTGTTTTCCAGAAGAATAAAAGTGCTTTTCCTAGACATGGAATACAGACACACAGTGCACACAGGTATGTCTGGGATGTGTATGCAATCTTCTGTGGGGAAGTGCTCTTAGTTATATAGGTGAAAAACAGGTGAAAGACTCCCTTTAAGTTTAAACCCCGATCTCTGCAGTGCCCTCAGTATGTATATTATGCCCCCGATAGTGCCCCCAATATAAATAATGCACCCCTTTGTGTCCCCTGTAGTTATAATGGTCCACAGTTGTGCCGCAGTATAGAAATTAGCCCCAAGTTTTGCCCTCATACATATGGCCCCAGATGTGTCTCCCATATATATATATAATGGCCCCCAATTGTGCCCCACGGTTGGTTGAAGCCAAAAAAATAGCTTCACCCAACCACTAACCATGAGTGGAAAAAAAAGTTTTTGTGTCATCATTCATATTCTCTGAAAAAAGGCCAAGACAGCCAAAATTTTGCAGGGGTATGTTAACTTTTGAGCACAACTGTACTTTTAAATTTAGACACACTAAGGACTCCAGAACAAATGTACTATTGTCTGTACAGCCTCCAAGTAAGAAGCTATAATACTGCACCTACAGACTTTTATGGGGCTCTCACTCTACGATACCGCCATACACCTTCTTGTAGAGCTCTTGAAGATACATGCACAAATTTATTCTCTCAAATTACGTATAAATCCCTAACCCTTCCCCCTCCAAAAAAAAAAACAAAAACACAGTGATGCACTTCATGGGACGTCATAGTTATTTTCTAATGTAGGGACGTCTATTGTTGTCCTTCAAGGATATCTTCATGGATGAACTGCCAATCATGTCAAGGATGTCATCATGAACATGGCCAAGTAAAGGGGGTTAACTGATGTACATTTTTTTTTTAAATTTATTTTTTTTATAGTGAACAGAAATATTATACCTTTGTTCTGTTAATGCCACACATTGAAGCCTGAGAGGGGCAAGGTATCTCACCAACCATAGGTGTCACGAAGACCTCAGACCATGTATGGACAGCCTTATAAATCTGATTGTTTTCTCTAATATCATGGAGACACCAGGTTTGATAAGTTTCCAAAGAGTCATATTTTATATTTTACCTATATTTTTATATTTAGACACACTCTAGAACTCCAGAACACATGTACTATGGTTTGTACAGCCTCCAGCACCTACAGACTTTAATGGGGCTCTACCATACCATCATACACCTTCTTGTAGAGCTCCTGTAGAACCATGCACGATTTTATTCTGTCAAATTCCATATAAATCCCTCAAAAAAAAAAAAAAAAAAACAGTGATGCGCTTCATGGGACATCAGAGCTATTTTCTGAAATAGGGAAGAAATAAATCCAGTCTATTGTTGTGGTTACATTATCTATTCAACCACCAGCGCTTAGTATAAAGAATCGAACAAATGCAAATCGTACCATGATTTATTGATCCCGTGGCAGAACGTAGAAGTTAAAAAAAATAAAAAGCACTTAAGCAATATTTTACATGAAAGCAATGTACCCGCTGATTTATTTGTCTTGTAGGCTTAATTAAAAACAGAGACAACGGGCGAGTTAGATGGAAGTTTGGGAATAAAGTAATAAAGCTAGAGGACATTTACATTCAGGTTAAGGGTATATGGCTGATGTTGCAGGAAATAAACGAGCTTTGGCAGGGCTGGATCAAGGTCTGTGGAGGTTTCTGGACAAATCATGGAAAGAAGAAGACAGAAGAGGACAAATAAAAAGTAATTCTGCCATACTACTCATGCTATCTCCAGCCCTAAATTTCCATGGAATTCCAACCACAAGGCTGGTGTGTAAAGTAAGAAGATTGACATGAAACTCCTCGGTACATATGCATGATGCAGATAAATTAAAGGGTACCTATGGCTGAAAAGTACTGAAGAGTGCTACTCAACAACTGAAAATGCAATGCTTACTTTACAAATCTTTCTCGGTCCCCAGGGGGGCTGCTATCTAAACATAAAAGGTAGGATCTAAAGCTGGATGAACAGATGCTGAAGTGCATGATAAAATATGACAGAAAACAGGAAAAAATTAATATTATTCAGCCATTTGAGAATTCCCTGGGCTTCTTACACTTATGCAGAAACTGAGTGACAGCTATCAATAGCAACCATTATAATAAAGTTGCTGTCATCCTGCATCCCAGAAGCAATCAATGGTATAAAAATCATCATGACGACAGATACACAGAAACGATAGATAGATAGATAGATAGATAGATAGATAGATAGATAGATAAGCAAAAGAACAGCAGCACAAGTCAATAGATGAAATGTGGGTGCAATCCCTCCAGGCTGAGGATGATAAGTCAATGTGGATACAAAAATTCAAATATCTATCTATCTATCTATCTATCTATCTATCTATCTATCTTTATCTATGTATATTTCTATTCTATTCTATCTATCTATCTCTACCTGTCTGTCTATCTTTCTATCTATGTATGTTTATCTATGTATATTTCTATTTATATAAATAGAAATATACATAGATAAACATACATAGATAGAAAGACAGACAGACAGGTAGAGATAGATAGATAGATAGATAGATAGATAGATAGATAGATAGATATACTTAGATAAAAAGATAGACAGACAGGTAGAGATAGATATAGATAGATATGAGATAGAAACATACATAGATAAACATACTTAGTGTCACGTATAGTAGTGCAGCCCTGAACTTAAACCCCACCACTGTCCCAGCCTACTTGTCACAGTCCGTCCTAACCGACGGTGTACAACTGGACGGCAGTCCCTAGCTCACGTATGTGCTGGGGCTTACAAGGAGGGGAACAACGGGAGAAAACAATAGACAAAGACAGAACCCACAGACAAGAGAATATAACCAAGCCGAAGTCAAAGCCAGAAAGTCACGTCAATACCAAAGGACAACACTGAAGCAAGGTCAAATACAAGCCGAGGTCAGAAGTCAGGAGGTCGTGTCAATACCAAGGGAAATACAGAAGCGGAGTCAAATACACGCCTGGGTCAGAAAGCCAAGAGATCACGTAGTACAAGGAATAACACAGGAACGAGGTAAAAAACAAGCCGAGGTCAAACACAGAAGTCGCAATATATCAAACGCTGATGAAGGTAGTTTAAGACCAATCACAGGCAACCTGCGGCGCTGCAGGGAGGGAGCAAGCCGCCGGCTCCCCGTTAGATTGAAAGATAGGCAGACAGGTAGAGATAGATAGATTCAGTCCAAAGTTGGTGAAATATGTAAGATTTATTCAGTCCTTGGTAACACACCGGTACATATGTGCATAATTATTTTGTGTATGTGCGCTGGTAACATACATTTCCCCCTTAAGGAAGAGGAGAAATAAGGAACCTTGCTTCCTGCTTTATTTTTATACCATTTTTATTGTTCAATAATTTAACCAACTTTCAAATTCATGATGTGTCCAAAATGAATCACAGGAATATTAAAAGTGTGTAGATGCAGAACATAAAAGAGCAGTAAATTTATAAGAGCCGTTAAATGGAGGCAACAATAAACAACAGGCTTCATATTGGAAGGCGAGGAAACGTTGTAACATCCTGCTTCCATCAAGGTTTTAATATATTATATGAGCCCGTTCATAATATTCTGGTGAAGCGGGTGAGCTCAATATTTCCTGATATCAGAATGTAATTATTGTAATTTTACATCCCCCAACCTTGAATAAAAAATGTTAATAATTCCACCACTGCACATTAAAAAAATAGTCAGCGGCCTTCCCTTAATCTGATTTTAGGTTTCTCTAAACTCAGCACTATTGTGGTCTATTGTGTGATGGAAGATTTTTGTATCTGGGGATGCAGATGGCACCAGCAAATATAAGCTTTTGACTCGTCCCGTTACATCAAGCTTCATAAAATCATTCATAAGCCATTTATTAGTTACATCAGTTTCACAAAAGCTGGGTGATAGCCAATAAGGACTTTACTACAACCATGGTAAGTTTGATAGAATGATGAATTATCATACGGGCAGTTTGAGGCGACAGCCTGAGGCTCAAAGCTATGGCCACCCAAAAGAGGGTAAGTATGAGTCTGGTCTTTGCTCTGAACGTATTTCGGTCTGAAGTCTAAATAATTTACAGATCTGGTTTGAGGTCTAAAGTTAGGGGTCTGATGGTAGGGGTCTGGTCTGGGTTTTGACTTTATTAAGGGGTCTGGTCTGGGGTATGATTCTATTTATTACTAAAGATAGCTGCAGAAGCAATGGACCAAGAATGTCATAGCAGCAAACTGCGCAGTGGTCAGGAAAAGTTTAATGGCAGCAGGGGCTGAATGGAGAACAAAAGGAAAGGCAACATCTACAGAAGATGTCACCTTAGGTCACTGGATTTACAGAGAACCAGTTGCCTCTCAACTTAGAAATAGGTGACGCTATTCCCAATGTCTAGATGATGTGTCCCTACACAGTCTGATACCATCAACTGTGACTGGACAGTGTCGGTGTAGGGATATAATACTTTATAAGGGGATGGTAAAACCAGTTGTCAGTTTATTCATGCAAGTAGTTAAAAAGGGTTCTAGTTTGGGGAACAGGCCAAAGCCTATTGCCTACTTCATCTACCATTGTCTGGACAACAAGAGATGATAGATAAGTAGACACAGTGGGGGAAAAAAGTATTTAGTCAGCCACCAATTGTACAAGTTCTCCCACTTAAAAAGATGAGGGAGACCTGTAATTGACATCATAGGTAGACCTCAACTATGAGAGACAAAATGAGAAAACAAATCCAGAAAATCACATTTCTGATTTTGAAAGAATTTATTTTCAAATTATGGTGGAAAATAAGTATTTGGTCAATAACAAAGTTCATCTCAATACTTTGTTATATATCCTTTGTTGGCAATGACAGAGGTCAAATGTTTTCTGTAAGTCTTCACAAGGTTGGCACACACTGTTGCTGGTATGTTGGCCCATTCCTCCATGCAGATCTCCTCTAGAGTAGTGATGTTTTGGGGCTGTCGCTGGGCAACACGGACTTTCAACTCCCTCCAAAGGTTTTCTATGGGGTTGAGATCTGGAGACTGGCTAGGCCACTCCAGGACCTTGAAATGCTTCTTACGAAGCCACTCCTTCGTTGCCCTTGCGGCGTGCTTGGGATCATTGTCATGCTGAAAGACCCAGTCATGTTTCATCTTCAATGCCCTTGCTGATGGAAGGAGGCTTGCACTCAAAATCTCACGATACATGGTCCCATTCATTCTTTCATGTACACGGATCAGTCGTTCTGGTTGCTTTGCAGAGAAACAGCCCCAAAGCATGATGTTGCCACCCCCATGATTCACAGTAGGTATGGTGTTCTTTGGATGCAACTCAGCATTCACTCTCCTCCAAACACGACGAGTTGTGTTTCTACCAAACTGTTCAACTTTGGTTTCATCTGACCAATCCCAATACTCTTCTGGGACATCCACATGCTCTCTAGCAAACTTCAGATGGGTTCGGATATGTACTGGCTTAAGCAGAGGGACACATCTGGCACTGCAGGATCTGAGTCCCTGGCGGCGTAGTGTGTTACTGACTTTGTTACGTTGGTCCCAGCTTTCTGCAGGTCATTCACTATGTCCTCCCGTGTGGTTCTGGGATTTTTGCTCACAGTTCTTATTCATTTTGACCCCACAGGGTGAGATCTTGCGTGGAGCCCCTGATCAAGGGAGATTATCAATGGTCTTGTATGTCTTCCATTTTCTAATTATTGCTCCCACAGTTGATTTCTTCACACCAAGCTGCTTGCCTATTGCAGATTCAGTCTTCCCAGCCTGGTGCAGGTCTACAATTTTGTTTCTGGTGTCCTTCGACAGCTCTTTGGTCTTCACAATAGTGGAGTTTGGAGTGTGACTGTTTGAGGTTGTGGACAGGTGTCTTTTATACTGATAACAAGTTCAAACAGGTGCCATTACTACAGGTAATGAGTGGAGGACAGAGGAGCCTCTTAAAGAAGAAGTTACAGGTCTGTGAGAGCCAGAAATCTTGCTTGTTTGTAGGTGACCAAATACTTATTTTCCACCATAATTTGAAAATAAATTCTTTAAAAATCAGACAATGTGATTTTCTGGATTTGTTTTCTTATTTTGTCTCTCATAGTTGAGGTCTACCTATGATGTCAATTACAGGCCTCTCTCATCTTTTTAAGTGGGAGAACTTGCACAATTGGTGGCTGACTACTTTTTCCCCCCCACTGTAGATAGATAGAAACAAAGATAGAAAGATAGACAGGCAGAAACATTGCTACAAAGATAGACAGGCAGATAGAAACATTGATAGACAGATTAGATAGATAGATAGATAGATAGATAGATAGATAGATAGAGCACTCCAAAATTGCTTATAAAGCAATATGTCCATAGTAACTTCTCAGCCCTCCATTTTCAGCATTTCTCAAGCCCAAGTAGAAATCTGACAGAAAAAAGTGGCATATTCAGTCACATGCTGTATATATAGGAACATTATCAGGCACATGGCTCCTAAATGGGGCCAAGTTGTGGATTGCAACTTGTTTGCTTGCTTTTGTGGATTACTGCTTGATCTGATGGATAATAACCTGCGCAAGTGGAAAAACCTTGCGGATTAAAAATTGTCTAGACCATGGATTACAATTAGCCTGACCCAACAGATTACAATTTGTATAATTCTGCGGATTAGAATTTAATGACTTGACCCATTCCCTGCAGTATCACGTGCGTAATTCAACTCAGACAACCCTGTGGTCTATATTCTGGAGAACCCTTGTGAGGCCAGCAGTAATTGCAGCAGGGTCTAAACCTTCCTCCTCTGCTTCCCCTGGTCCAACTACTATAAAATCGAGTATGAGAAGTCATGAAAGTGCATGGTGGTTCTCATCACTATTTAAAACTCACTGGCATTGTTCAGGACACTGGTTGCCTATATCTAGATACATGGAGGGGGGAGATTTAGCTTGACTGTAGTGTCAGGCTCTATTTTTAATAAAGGAACCTCTCTGGCCAGTAAAATAATTTTGGCGCATTCTCGGTAGGTCTGTGCACCCAAAAAAATACATCTATGCCTGCAAAAGTGCGGACGTAGATTATTGACATGATGTCTGCCAGTTCACTTGTTAAATCTACCCCTATACATAATGGGGATCATTCATTATTCTGAAATATGCCTATATTAGGCGTATTTCAGGCGCAGATGGTGGTGCCAGGTCTAAAATTGTGGGTGTGGCGCGAGTGGGGAAGAGGGCACGCCGGCTGGCCCGTATCATTCCCCATTTTCTACCCCTGTTTTAGGTGTATAAAATGGTCTAAATGTAAGACAGCTAGGAATTTGTTTTACATTTAGAATTGGCGCTTGATGCGATCCACGCCAGCTATGGGGCTTTATTTAGACCGGCGTTTAAAATGCCGTTCTTAGTAAATGTGACCCAATGTTTTAGGTGTGTACATATTGTTAAAAGTGTTGGACCGTGAAGTTCTTGCTCGCCCCCTCCTGCCCAAATTTAGTAAAAGTGTCCAGAGTGATGAAAAATGTCTAAGGGTCCATTCACACGTCCGTATTAATGAGTCCACATCCGTTCTGCAAAATTCATTTCAATGGGGCCGCAAAAGATGCGGACAGAACACTGTGTGCATCCGTAGTTCCGTTCCGCGGCCCCGCAAAAAAGATAGAGCATGTCCTATTCTTGTCCCCAGCCACGGAAAAGAATAGGCATTTCAATCCGCAAAATGCAGAACGCACATGGCTGGTGTCCGTATTTCGCAGATCCGCAATTTGCGGACCGCAAAACACTTGTGGACGTGTGAATGGATCCTAAAGGTTTGCAAATTTTGCACTTGCACAATTGTTGGTGACTTCTGGGCCTCAGAACACTGGGTTACAAGCTTGATACGTTCGCCACCCTTGCTTTATGTCATTCTGCATAGAGGTTATTCTAATACTGGTCCAGCTAGAGACGTTGCAGAAGACAGATACCACCACAGCCCTCTAACACCATCTCCATCATTGTCACGTATGCGAAAGAAAGACGAATCGGCCTCATGAATTAGTAAGCAGTGCTTTCGCCGGGGCCACTTTCCTTACATTTCGATTTGTCTACTTTCCTTCTAAAGCCGATTTCTCATACATCACACGGTGCACTTACAGACTCCCCAGGCCATTATTAACATTACTTTCCTATACACGAATGGAATAGTAGTTGATAAAAATGCAGCAGAACTGATGTTTAACAGCATAAAAGTATGTTACGTTCAGCCACCTTTCTGCTGTAATCCCACTTAATGGGGAAGGCTCAACTGCTATTTTCTCATAAGGGGTTAACCCTTCGGCAACACTTGGAGGCAGCGGTTGTATTACAGACTGAAAGAAACACATGGCAGCCAATCGGTTAATCACCAGCTTTGCTAAGACAGTGCTTGTGCCTCCATATGCTGCGCTCCATTTTATTACTTCTGCATTGCGTCAGAAGGGAAATATTCACACTGAACCACAGGGATTAAAGACTGAAGCTCCGGAGAAGTCAGCTCACATCCGTCGTATCCAGCTGTTTTCTATTCTAACCCTTCGCACCTGCTTTTATTTATTATATCTTCGGCAGACAAGACATGGCACATTTCTGTAATGCAAATCTTTAGGTTAAGTGGCCCGAGCACGTTATTGTCTCATTGGTCAATGTAAAGTAATAAAACTGTCCGGCTTTTATTAAAGTGCTGCGGCTGGGAATGTCCTGAGCAGGCAAATTCAGTCCCATAGAGTGACACCCTCTCAGCCAAAAACCTGTCAGCAGACATAACATAACATTGGTCTAACAGCTTAGACAGGGTGCTAAATCTCCTTAAAGATACAAGTCCTGTATAGAGACTTACTGGAAGTACTCCAGGGTATGGAGACATATTGGCAATGCTCCCTGGGAAATGAATATGCAATGAGGTATCGCCCAAGAAAGAGAAACATCTCACCATCGTCACCTATTGGAAGTGGCTGCCTACAAGTCAAGATCCAATTCTCCCACAGGCCTTGGGATTTAACAAGCAAATATGGCCAAGCCAGATCAGGATTCTGGCTGGCTGAGTGTGATGCCTTGGAAGCGACTTAAAACAGACCAGTCCTGTATGCAGACTTAATGGAAGTACTCCATGGTATTGAGACTTATTGGCAATGCTCCATGGGAAACTAATATGCAAAGAGGTATCTCCCAAGGAAGAGAACAATCTCATAGGGAGCCACTTCCAATAGGTGGCTCTAATGAGATGGTTCTCTTTCTTGGGAGATACCTCTTTACATGTTGGTCAAACAGAGATGGATGCAGACAGTAAAGTAGCCCCTTGTAAGAATAGAAATGCTCAGTATATTTGTGTCTAACAATTCACCAGTAATTGAGAGGTATGAAATTCATTAGCTTAATGAGGTTGTCCAGGAATATCTAACCTAACTGATACCAGCACTGGTCCTATGCACTAGCGCCTGCGTTTCAATCTAGCCCAGAATATTTGAGTCTAACAATCCACCAGTAATTGGCCATTATAAAAGTTAAAGAGACTGTCCAGGAATATATAAAACTTTTAACTGATGCGCACACAATACCTAAGCTATTGAAAGATTAATCATTACCCACTCATTGCCACTCCAGTCCTGTGCACTAGCTCCTGCGTGTGCATCTTCCAGTCCGTGGTTTGTTTATTTCCTCCCAAGAATGGTCACCTGCTCCGCTGCATTCAACCATTGGCTTCAGCAGTGAGGTCACTCTTGGGGAATCATCACCACTGAAGCCAGTCATTGGTTGCAGTGGAACAGGTGTTCATGGCCGGGAGAAAGTAAACAAGTTGCGGACCAAAAGATGCCAGAGCACAAGACCTGAAAGAGCAGGTAATTATAAATCTTTCAATAACAGAGGCAGGATGCAGGCATATGTTAAATGTTAGTTTGTCCTGAACAACCCATTTAAGGTGACCATACATATTTGGCTCTGTTGACATTATATTTAGAGCCCACAGTGGAGATGTACATTTACTGGTTGTCCCACCTGATTAACACTTTCTCAGATTAAACCCGCTGCCGAGGATCAGCTGCTTTAATAAATGGTGATCAACTTTCACCTCCTACACCTACTCTTTGTAATGCAAACCCAACATGTACCATCGATGTAAGATTGTGATGTAATGATGTAACCCACAGTACAGGAATACAACTAATAGCACAAACAGGACAAACAGCTCCCACTCTAAAATATATATTTATATATACTGCCTGGTATACTTTTTTACTGTATAACTTTGTATAGAATAGTGTAATCTACAATGTTAATTCATACTGCAAGAAAAAGGTATACTGGCCTGACAGAGGCCAAAAACATGTATTTGGTCAACATGAGGTGAATGGTGCCCTACTCTTCAGATTCTGTGATCAGCTAACTACCAAATGGTTTTGGGAGTCCCCTGACTTTCCAATGGCAGATATCAGGTGAAAGAAGGCATGTTAGATTTCAACATGCTCAGTCCTTTATTCTCCCTGCAAATAAGATAAAGCACCCTATGGGAAGATTGAAGGCCCCCCTAGCGCTGGACTATCTTAAACCCTATGTACACAAATCTTCTTTGTTATGCAGTCCTGACTGTGTTGGGGATGCCACAGTTAAAATAGGGAAGTAAAGTGTCCTGGAGCAGGGGTACTGTGAAGTCTGGACATTTGCCTATTTCCCCTATGCAAAGTTATAAACGTCTTACTTTATTCCACCTGAAAGGGGTAACGTGCACCATTTAATACTGTGTAACTGCATTTTAGATGTATATTGTGATATATGCTGACAGGGAGTGTTCCACAGGATTGGCGCATAGCAAATGCGGTGCCAATATTCAAAAAGGGTCCAAAAACAGAGCCCAGGAATTATAGACATGGCTTCATGAGCGATCAGTCATGTCAAACTAATTTAATCAGTTTCTATGAGGAGGTAAGTTCTAGACTTGACTGCGGCGAATCAATGGATGTCGTATATATGTTGTTCTCCAAAACATTTGACACTTTGCCGCATAAAAGGTTAGTATATAAAATGAGAATGCTTGGACAGGGAGATAATGTCTGTATGTGGGTAAGTAACTGGCTCAATGATAGAAAACAGAGGGTGGTTATTAATGGCACATACTCAGATTGAGTCACTGTCACTAGTGGGATACCACAGGGGTCAGTATTGGGCCCTATTCTCTTCAATATATTTATTAATGATCTTGTAGAAGGCTTGCACAGTAAAATATAAATTTTTGAGATGACATTAAACTGTGTAATTAAGTAATTAACACAAAAGAGGACAGTACACTGCTACAGATGGATCTGGATAGACTGGAGGCTTGGGCAGAGAAGTGGCAGATGAGGTTTAACACTGACAAATAAGGTTATGCATATGGGAAGGAATAATGCAAGTCACCAGTACATACTAAATGGTAAACCACTGGGTAACACTGACATGGAAAAGGACCTAGGAATTTTAGTGAACAGCAAACTAAGCAATAGAAACCAGTGTCAGACAGCTGCTGCCAAGGCCAATAAGATAATGGGTTGCATCAAAAGAGGCATAGATGCCCGTGATGAGAACATAGTCCTGCCACTTTACAAATCACTAGTCAGACCACACATGGAGTACTGTGTACAGTTCTGGGCTCCTGTGAACAAGGCAGACATAGCAGAGCTGGAGAGGGTTCAGAGGAGGGCAACTAAAGTAATAAGTAGAATGGATGGACTACAGTACCCAGAAAGATTATCAAAATTAGGGTTATTCACTTTAGAAAAAAGACGACTGAGGGGAGATCTAATAACTATGTATAAATATATCAGAGGACAGTACAGAGATCTCTCCCATGATCTATTTATCCCCAGGACTGTGACGAGGGGAGATCCTCTGTGTCTAGAGGAAAGAAGGTTTGTACACAGACATAGAAGAGGATTCTTTACGGTAAGAGCAGTGAGACTATGGAACTCTCTGCCTGAGGAGGTGGTGATGGTAAGTTCACTAAAAGAGTTCAAGAGAGGCCTGGATGTATTTCTGGAGTGTAATAATATTACAGGTTATAGTTACTAGAGATGGGTCGTTGATCCAGGGAGTAATTCTGAGAAGCTAGTAATTTTGGTGGGAAAAAGCCAGACTTGTTTACCACTAAAACCAGATAGACTGACCTTTTGAATGTCTGGTCTAGCTCTGTTGTTATGTCTGGAAATTTGTTTTCGTCTGGAAAAACTGCTGTGTCATTGCCATTGAGTATCATTGAAGCTCTAATGTAAGTCTATGAGAGACGGAATTTGTTACAATGTATCTGTTTGCGCTGAGCTTCTCCACTCCACCCCTCCCACTAGAAGGTTCCAGTCTAGCTAGAAACTGTATAAAAGGAGAGCACTCAGAGCCCCTAGTGTTCTACAGTTAGGGACCGGTGCTTGGAGGGAGGGACTCATGCCAGTCTATCTGAGTGACCAGAAGAAGACACTGAGATGGGGACGCTGAGCCACCAGCCCTGTGACCAAGGAGCCACCCAGACTACTGAGCTACAGCCTTTGGCCAGGGTACCAGCCTTCTGAGAGAGGCACAGCTTCCTCAGCATCAATTCCCTCTTCTGCCAGGGAGAAGACTGGAGAAGCCAGTCAAAAGCCCTATGCCTTTCCTGTATTGTTTTGCACCTGAATTCCTCCAGTAAAGAAGTACCCTGGTTTACTGAAGACCCTGACTCTCTGGACTTATTGCTCATTGGGGTGCATCATGCCTTACCATCGCTTCCGGAGAGCACGTAGTGACACCTCGATTGTGTCCAGGGGACCCAGCGTAGCGTTGGAGCCACCCCAAACCTGGCCACTGCAACAACACACAAGCAGGGAACAATAAACAAAACAACAATCAGGGAGCAGTTGTACAGTAAAGGGTGAAATGCTAGTCGGAAAAAGAAGTACCAAAAATTCCAGAAGCAATTGAGAAGACCAACGCGCCAAAAAGTCAAGAACCAGGAGATCAATACAATACCAAATTGCCAGAAGCCAAAACATAGTCACAATACTAGTCCCGAAATCCACAAGCCAGAGAAGTCTTCAATTTACCGGCAATTGCACATACAAGCGCCAGCCTTATATACAGTAGTGTGCCAGCCATTATTAGCTGCTGACCGCCCTGTGTGTCGGGCGGAGCTGAGAGTGCTGACATTCTAACACCCTCACACATCCCTTCATTGGCTTCCTGAGAGGGCCACCACACTGGTTCAGTGGCAACCGGATGCCACTGCCGTGCCAAGGCTGCGTTGGCCAGGGGAACCATGACAAAACCTTTGACATTCATCCACTTAAACTTTTTGTGCAATATCTTGAGTAACATACAAACTAGGGAATATTTGCACTTCATGTAAGGGTAAAGCTTATGCTTTGCTACATCCAGAGTGTCATACAACATATGAAACATCAAACATTTTTGCTTTCTGACTCCTTGTTTTTGCATTTAGTGTTGGGGGACCCCTGCAGCGACTGTACACATTTTTAACATTGCAGAGTTTAAAAGGCTAGTATCCTGTCCGTGAGAGAATTCCAGTACTGAATTCCTCTTGATATGTTCTTTCTGAATCCATTTATATTGTTCTTATAAGGCTGTGACAACTCAGATTAATGCGTTTTGATGTATTCCTTGTCAGAGTGGTGTATGAAGTAAACCAGTACAATGTGTTCTACGGCCAACTGTTTTGCTTCAATAAAGCACAAATGTGGTAGAAAGGATTGCACGTACTATGCCCAATTCTTTAAACACAATCCTGACATTTTTTTCAGTTGCACACTGTCATAAAGGGGGAGATATATACCTCATGGTGTTGTCCATGCCATGTGTCATTAAAGTTTGAAAAAGGACAGGCGTTAGGAAATATTTCAAAAACATAGGATTACAAATAAAATATATAAAATAAAATCTAAAAAGTAATAATAATAATTATAATGTAAGAGTAATACATTTCACATGTGTACATTTCTCTGTATACAGATAAAGTAAAGCTTAGCATGAACTGATTGGAAGGTATTTTTTTAAATTCACTGTTAAAGTAGTTATCTCAACTGGACAAGCCCCTACCAGGTTAGATCCGCCCCTGAGGATCAGCAGCTCATTGGGAATCCAGATGTTCTAACATCTGGTGATCAGCTTTTCATTGCCAAAGGAAAGCTGCATAGATGGGGATCTCAAGCAGGGAATCTTAGCCTTTGTAATGAGCATAATGGGGCACCTCCTTTAAACTTAAAGTAATATTGGACTACACTTCAATCTTCAACTGACTGTAACCGATCATGTGATAACACTATGGTCCCAACATAACATTCATTTCTAAAGAAAAAGGCCGTAGGACAGGATGAGATGGGGTCAGAACTGGATTGGTTAAGTAACTATATTACAAAGCTAAACTCCAAAATACAGCATCTAATAGGACATGCCACAATGCTTTCTTATATATTCCATGAGGTTCTGTTTAATATGAAGCACACAGAGGTACAGTGTGGTGCAGTAATAACTTTCCATGGGTGCCATGTTAAGAATATGTTTTGTAACAAATCTCAAACATAATTGGCATTTTGTCCCCTTTGTGTAGTTTTAGATATGACCTCGATAAGGAAGGACTCACAAATACAATTGCACAGATATAGGATCATAACCAGGTGCATACCACAACATGCACTGGGATGATCGTTGCCTCACCCTACTAGTAGCAGTTTAAATGTTATTATGCATAGTAAAGTTAAAGGGGCGGTCCCACAAAAATATTCTACATTTTTCAAACCAGCACCTGGATCCAAATACATTTATATTTGCATGTAATAAAAAATGTAGTATTACTACAGAGCTATTCAATAAAATGTATCTGTATTGCACCACCTGCTGTTTGTTCTTTTCCTCAAGTCTCTGTCCACCTACTGAGCTGGTCGCACATGCTCAGTTCCATCCTTGAACTGTCACCAGCTGTACCTAATGTTACAAACTGTGACAGTTACAGGACACACCGCCTGAGCTGTGATAGGGAGAGAGCTGCAGAAAAAAGGACATTCCTTCTGAGAAAGGAAGCACCTGTCACGGACATTCCTGTGACAGATAACAGGAGGTCTATCAGATTAGCAACACGTGGTATAATCTGACATGTTTTCCTTTTTTGTTGTTGGTATTTACCACAACCTTTTCCCTCAGGTGTTCATGGTGTGGTAATTGTCCCTCCCCTATTTATTGCTTCTTCTCCCACTATTCCTTGCGGTTTATAGCTTCAGTTGTTGTTGTGGTGAGCAGTAGTTTAGTTCTCAGTTGAGATCCTGGAGCCTCCATTTCTTCATTGAAAGATAAGTTTTCTTTTCCCTTCTGTGTGTTTTGTTACTTTTCCCTGTTGTTTTGTTATTAGGCCTAAGGGAGACTCCTGTTCGTCCTTCCTTTTGGAGGAACAGGTATACTCATTCCTGTCATTAGTTCCATGGTCCTATAGGGTCAGTTCCTTGCCTACATTTGAGGCCTGTTCATACTGGTAGATAGACAGGAATTGAGCCAGGGTTTCCTGTAGGAGGTGTCCATCTTCCTTCCTTAGTTTCTAGGCCTAATCTCCTTTCCCTCCTACGCTCGGTCCCCCCCCCCCCCCACCTGCGCGTGACAGCACCCCATGAGCTGTGATAGGAAGAGAGATACAGCAGATAGCACATGCCCCCTGAGCTACCAGCCTGAAGAAAATCTTGCAGAGTAATGGAGCAATTAACAGGCAGATGGCTGGATCCATGTGAGGTACAGGGCTGGTTCTAGCTTTGTTTGAAGGAGATTGTCATGTATGTTTGGTTTTCATTTTTTACATTAATCATGGGATAAGCCCTTTAATAGATGTCATTTATCACAACTTTTTTTGGTCTTTTTGCCCATAGCAGCCAATTAGAGCTTAGATTTTATGATTTAGGCTCCTCTGGGAAAATAAAAGCTGCATTATGATTGGTAGGTACAATAGTCATCAGCAGCCATTGGCCCTCACTGATGAACAATGATGCCCATTAGGGTTCTGTTGTAGCGTGTGGTGTGCGCTGCTTTCACAGGGTCTGTTGTGGTATCTGTAAAATCTGATGGAAACTGAGATGCAGATTCCAGAGCTGGAGCCTCAGTTTTAATAAATGAGGTCCGAATGTCCTGCCCGCGATTTTACCTGGATCCTAGATATAGGTTGACTTACTTAGTATGAATGAAACCTAAAGCTGTTCTGTATCACAAAAAACAGCATAGCAATTTGCAGTAATACAGTATACACCATACAAAGCTTTTTCTTTCTTCATGATCAAATGCTGCAATCCATAATAGAGCTGTTAAGGATATATCTTGACGGCTATCATTTGCCTTGACGATCACCTGCCACCAAATATGCTTTCAGTAAAAAATAAAGAACATAAAAACCTAAAGAAAAGTGTAAATGAGAGCACTGATGACAGATGCCGCGTTTCAGCTCATGTTTTTAACAGGCCATTGTTTCATTGGGTTTAATGTGACAGCCTCAATAGAAAAAAAAAAACATACAATCAGCTATGGAAAAAAGTCTGCTTACTGCTTTCTGAAGAGACACCCACATCTCTCCCGGTTCCATTAATCAATGGCCCTGTATCCAAATCATTATATATCACTTGCCTCTCTTACTTTCAATTCCGCCATTGTTTCAGTGCCTACTGCCTTCTATCCGGTTACTGAATTGTAATCTAATTCTTTCTATTGTGGCTTTTGCAATTTAGACTTTTTTTTTGGGGGGGGTGAAGTGAAAGATGTTTTGGAAGCAATTTTTGAGGGCGGGTGAGTTTAGCGTGGATACGGACTCCGGAGACAAGAACATCTTTTCAGAGGACCCAAATGTGTTTCCTTATCTGGAAGTAATTCCTGTTTTACAAGTCGTCTCCTGATTAGGACATCTTTTGGGTTCATTTATATGAATCTAATTGGCCTCAAACGTCCTAACAACACTTTAAACTTTGTGGCTGGCCTTCTATAATGCATCTTAAAATGCGTACGCCCGTCAGCCCCTTAATCAGTAATTATTAAGCTATTTAAGCCCAGCTGCTTCTGATTGTGAAACTTGACTGGATGACATGAAAGGCTGCTGAATTCTTTAGCACATAGCATTTGATGCTACCGCTCTGGGCGAGTAAAGAAAACTCAGCGTCACACCAATGAATGGAAGCTCTTTGCAGGTGCAGTTTAGGCCGGGCTGAAAAACTAAAAGCTGATGGGGATCACTTGTTGAATTTGTGCACATTGAATTTCAGAGTGGATAATGCTATGACTCCTGTAGGCAAGATTATACAATATGGGTATGATCCTGGGGAGAACAGGAGATGAGGGTGCACTTATTCAGTAAGCCATCAGTACCCCATGTCTCAATGTCTGGGCACTCAGCTGGCCTAAAGAAGGTCTGCTGACTGAAAATGTTTGCAACTAGTTATGAGCGAACTTGTGTTTTCAAGTTCGGCGTACAAGGTTCTGGTTCAGGTTATCTAAGAATTCTGTTAAGGATTACGCTACCACAGACTATAATTTATGGTCCGTGGTAGCGGAATCCATAATGGAATTCTTAGATAACCTGAACCTTGTATGCCGAACTTAAAAACACAATCCGTACGAAAAGAATTGGAAAAAGGACACGGCTTATGTAATCATGGGCATGGCCTGATCAAAGCGGTGTCAAGGCCCAAAAAAATTTCCTGTCCTCCAAGATCCTGGACCCCATACATCAAGAGTAGCTTTCACTGTACTCACTGAAGGACAATTTTTCAAGTACAGTCTTGGATCCAACATCATGGTGGCATGCTGTATTCAGCCATCTCAGTCATGTGGATCACTGGTGGGAAAGCATTAGGCCCCAGCAATTTAAGCTGTCTTTCTCAAAACTATGGGGAACATTTATGAAGACCGGAGATTTAGACACAGGTCTTAATAAGCCCCTGTGCTGGCGATGGATCTCTGAAGTTATGTAGAGGCGCCAGCCTCTACATAACTTTGGCATATCGACCGCATATTCTAAATGTAAGACCGCTTCCTTGCTGTCTTACATTTAGACCATTTCTACGCCTAGGCATAGAAAATGATGAATGAGATGGGCCTGCGACTTCTTTTCCACTCACAACAGGTCCAAAAAAGGGGGCATGGCGTGGATGAGGAAGAAGTCGCGATTCTGCCACAGCATGTCATGCGATAGAATCTGCGCCAAATATATGCCACAAAAGTGGCGTATATCTGTTCGTAAATGACCCCCTATATGTATATGTCATGCTTGCGATCTGTGACCACTGCTGTCCTGCTCCTCCTTGCAGGCACGGATGCCACGCTGCTTACCACTGCTCCTCCGCTCTGTCTTGGCTCCAGTTGGTCCTGGCTGCTGGCATCCTTGTTAAGATCTGCAGGCTGTAGCCTGCATGTGTATTAGGCCCCCTGCACTGTTCTATAGTTCTTAAAGGGCCAGTGTGTGCACAGCAATATATGTCCCCAGCCAATGTCTGTATATTCTTTGGCATTTAAGGCAGCCTCCCAAATGGAGGGCGTCTCAGCTTAGGTTCCTAATCTCTAGTTTGCCAATTAAAGGTGCTACTATCTGTCTGACTACCTGTGCACTGAATTTCTGCCGGATTACCGATTCTGCTCTGCATCTCCTGTCCAGACCCTGGCCTGTTTACCGTTTTGCTCCACTGCTAACTGCCTCAACCTAGGACCTGTTTCACGGATACGCATGAACCCAGTCTGCTCTAACTTCCAGCTAGTTTCCTGACTACGAGAATTGCCTCCCCTTTGGTGTCTCTGAATACCACAGGTTAACTGCCAACTACACCAGGACTACTCCAGGAGGTGGCGGCCTGGTTGGTTCCTTGCAGCAAAGTCCAGATCCCTGTACAGGGGTTAAAAGGTGAATACCAGGAGACTTCCAGGTCAATACCCATGGGTTTAACCCAAAGTCAAACTGGTTAGTTGGCACAGTGGGTCAACAGGAGCAGTACAATTTGCTTGAAGCTTGGACGACTATAGCACTAGAGACCTGTGCCTATAGTCGGCCTGCAAGAGCGAACATATGGTTTTCATAGTTAGGTACAAATTATAGTTTGTGCCATAAGAACTGGTGCATCCGTTTCCATTCCATGCATGCAATGTAGATAAGCCCTGCAAGTACTGACAGAATACATACACTGAAACCTCCTCAAAAGACCAACTCTATGAGAAGACCACCACTTATCGTTTTCATTTGCTTTATAGTCAATGCACACTGAACTTTTTCTCTGAGACCTTCACTGCAATTATGGGTGGTCTTCTTAAAGAGGTTTCACTGATGTAGCTACAGTGCAGTTTCTCAGAGGTAAATGAGGTCAATTGTAGTGCCTTATGTGTCAGAGATATGACGTGTATTTTCTTACATTACTCCCTTTGTTGAATAAAAGCCAGTTATGTCACGTAGAAACATGCTATGACATTTGGAACCCAACACTACAAACCCCAACAAGAACCTGCTACTATTAAGGCTATAACACCCCTAACTGTTACTATAGAGAGAGCAATTAAATGCACTGTATATAAGCAATAGATTAGAATATGGAATCGTCTAAAATAGGAAAAGCAACATCCCTCAAAGCGATCCAACAATAATCAAATGCAGGCACTACCCCCTGACTATACATAGCGCTGAGATTTTTATACAAAGCTGTGCAAAGTAATGAATAAAATGTCACAATGTAAAACTATACATCCCTCCACAGCTATAAAAAGGTGTGGAAATCTGTAAGCGGGCTCAATATGACCTGCTAATAAGGAGCTGCAGTTTTACAGCACCAAGAAAATTACATTTTATAAGAAGGTCAGCTGGCTTATGGCTCCCCGTAGGCAAAGTCATTCCATTTACTCCTTGCTAATGAGTACCCCACAACGAGATTTTATGGACACTCATTTAGGTCTTGGAAGGGCTTGGGTGTGTCAACTGACATCGTATGTACTGTACAAGCCCTGTTATGGCAACTAGATAATACACAGCATTCCTAACACAATGTGTAAGCAAGAAAACTCAGCAAACTCCGGCAACAAGTGTCCCAGTAGATGATACATCATGGCATGTGGTCTACCACAAGACAATGAAGAAAACAAGGACGGCTCGCTTATCTCATATCATGGTCATTTGTAATGTATTCCTGCCACGCTTTCATCTCAGCAACACATTGCTCCAAGGTTCGTCCAATTTGTCTGACATAAAGCAAAATATTATTTGAATAAAAAGGGAAAGGTCATTACTAAGATTTATCACATAGGAATTTAGGAATTTTTGCACTGGACTGTCTTTATCCTAAGGGGTTGTGAAAAGTGCCTGAGCAGGTCAGATTGGAAATAGCGTTTCTCCACATGTATAAGGACTTCTTCGCAAACAATTTTGGTCCTGTTTTTTGTTGTTGTATTTATTTATTCATTTTATTTTACTTATGTTCCCATAAATAAATAAATAAATAAATAAATAAAACACCTACAAATGCCTAACTTGATTCAAGTTTGTTGTAGAGATTTTGAGGCGTTTTTGCCCATATAGTGTGTATATACCGAGCCTAGAATTTTCTGTAGGCCTATTTTTTTTTATGGGAAAGTATGAAAGTATGTGCCTTTCGTAATGTCCCATCCCCTGTAGCAATATTATGGAAATAAATAACAGCCACTTGGTTTTCCAAAAGTAGTTTGCTTTTTATTATTATAGGCAAAATATAGTGCGAACGTTTTCGGCCTATCCAGGCCTTCGTCAGGCACTTTGCCGCGATCTAGGTGTGGAAGGAGAAGATAATGCGGGCGCTGTGGAGTATCTATGCGTTTAAGGAAGTCAAAGTGCCTGACGAAGGCCTGGATAGGCCGAAAACGTTCGCACTATATTTTGCCTATAATAATAAAAAGCAAACTACTTTTGGAAAACTAAGTGGCTGTTATTTATTTCCATAATATTGATACGGGGTAGGAACGAAGGTCAACGGAGAACATAGGTTTTCTATTTTTGCTTGGTATTCTGAGTTTTTGTGTGTTTCTGTTTAGTGCCTACGCCTTGCCTTTAACCATGTTCACACTGTGGAGTTGTTTTGGAGCCAACGCCCATCTTCATGTTTTTGTTTGTCTACTTAGGGTTAATACTCAGGTGCTGGGCTGAGTGGCTTCTCAGAATCTGGTCCATTCAGAACCTGGGGGTGGGATATCTTCCTGCATAAATACCTGCCCTCTTCTCTGGTCTTTGCCGGTTTTTGCAAATCCTTGCTATTCCTGCTTGTGCGTTGTATCGTGTGTATCCTGACTGCTTATATTTGACCCTTGGCTTGTATCTGACTACTCTACCGTCTTCCGATTTTGTACTTACGTTATCTCTGGTTTTCTGACGCGGCTAGTCGACTATTCTTCAGTGTTTTGTTCGTCTCTGTTTGTTGTCCCTTTTCCCTGCACCTAGTTAGTGTAATTGCAGTCCTCGTGGTTGTCGCCGTGTCGCCTAGGACACAGAGGCAATTAGGCAGGGACAGGGGTTGGGGAGAGCTCAGGGATCACATCTCCCTTTTCTGTGTACCCCAACCTTGACAACGACACTACGTCTAAAACCATCCCCTGTAGAGCAGCATGGGGAAATACATTTGTACAATTCAAAAATGCATGAATGCATGAATGGGCCAAAACTTCCAGACAGTGAGAGAGAAAGGTCACCCCCAAAATGCCACTGAGACAAAAAATATACCTTAGCAGGCATCTTTCAGCAGATTTGCACCTATGAAACTGTCTGACCTGTTCCAAGTGCAAATGGCAGCTGAAGACATCTGTGTTGGTCCCATGTTCATATGTGCCCACATTGCTGAGAAAAATGATGTTTTAATACATGCAAACGAGCCTCTAGGAGCAAAAGGGGCGTTGTCATTACACCTAGAGGCTCAGCTCTCTCTGCAACTGCTGCGACCTCTGTACTTTGATTGATAAGGCCGGGCAGTGTAAATGTGATCACATCTGGCCCTGTTAATCAAAGTGAAGGGGGCACAGCAGTTACAGAGAGAGCAGAGCCTCTAGGTTTAATGGCAACACCCCCATTGCTCCTAGAGGCTTGTTTGCATATATTAAAACAACATTTTTCTCAGCAATGTGGGCACATATGAACATGGGAACAACACTGATGTCTTCAGCTGCCAAGCGCACATGCAACAGATCAGACAGTTTCATAGGTACAGATGCCCTTTAAGGCCAATTTCATACAAGCATATTCAGTTCGTGAAAAAAGTTCTCTGTGACAGCAGTAATTCCTAGACTGAACACACAGCATGTCACATTCCTGTGTCATGAACTCACAGCACTAGAATTTATAATGCTGACCTCGGCTGTAATGAATTATACTGCTAGCATTAAAGAGGACCTTTCACCACTCCTGACATGCCTATTTTAATAGCTTCATGCATTCCCCACGTACTAACAATTCTGGAACATCTATTCTTATGTCTGTATGTGGTGCCATTTCTTTATTATTTGCACTAGAAGTTATCAATGAATTGCTATTTGCCTTCAGTAAGGGAACAGAGGGGAGGTGACCAGTTGGGGGTGTGTACCTGCAAAGACTGACTCTAGCCAATCAGTGCTGCCATGTTCAGACTGTGTAGGTACACACCCCCAACTGGTCACCTCCCCTCTGTTCCTTTACTGAAGGCAAATAGCAATTCATTCATAACTTCTAGTGCAAATAATAAAGGAATGGCACAACACAGAGCCATGAGAATAGATGCTCCAGAATTTTTATTACATGGAGAACGTATGAAGCTATTAAAACAGGCCTGTCAGGAGTGGTGAAAGGTCCTCTTTAAGTGAGTACAATTCAGTACAGCCGAAGTCAGGCCAGAACACACAGCAGTATAAATGCTGTGCACATAACTTTTCAAAGTTGAAATGTAGCAAAAAAGTTGACCAGCTTTCTGAAGGTCCCTTTGTTGACATTGATTTTATATAATACTGTAATGTTCATAGCTGCACATGTGATGTGTATGGCAGAAAAATCCCCTACTCTGAATGAATGCCATATAGTAGTACATGTCTGCCATTGACTGCCACGGTAAAAATGTACTGTACACAGGGGCGGACTGGGAACTTTAAGTGGCCCTGGAAAAAAAAATAAAAGTGGCCCCATTTTGTAGGCAGGTCCAAATTAACAGAAGGCAGGGCAAGACAAGAAGGTGGGATTAGAAATACAATAGTGCAAAATATCGTCCCAGCAGAACCAAATAACACAGTGTAGCACAATATACTGCCCCAAAAGCTGGCCCTTTATGGTGACCATCAATAGCTACCATCTTCTGTCCTCCTCCTTCAGGAGCAGGGGGCTTAGGAGGTGAGGTGCAGGCCACAGCAGTTGAATTCAGGAGGACATGTGTGGTCGCTGGCTGGGTACATGAGTACCTGATTCTCACAGCGTTAATTACTGTTGAGAGCTCATTTTGTACCCAGTCAGTGGCAGAGAGAAGGTCTTGGGTTGCCCACTGGGGCATCGGCCCACCAGGATATTTGCCAATAGGGTCTATGGCCAATCCGCCCTTGACTGTATACCATGTTATATAAATTAGGTAATGGTCTGATGTATGCATACAGCAAGTATGTCAGAAGCGTTTCTCTGTGTGCGGAATAGCCACTTCATAATCTGTTGGGATTTGACCTCTGGGACCCAAGTTGAACACATGAATAAAACTGCTTATGGGCTTTCCTTGCACATCAACGGAAAGGTTTTTTTTTTAATTTGTGTTTTTCAAAATATCGCCCAGTACTTCCAAAATGTGGCACAGAAATAACATTTCTAGCGTGAAAGAACCACAAACTGTGTGTTTGCGACTTTTTCAACATCACTTGAAACAAAAATTCTTGCACAAGTGACATTATTCTGCTGGCCTCGCCACTTTCCCAAAATGGGGGCATGGTGAGGGAGGGCAGGGTGAGTGGCCAGGAGCCCCACCACTTTTATTATCCTCTATTTATTCTGGGGTAGAAGAATACTGAAATCTATGCCAACCAGGCCGTGACATAGATTTCAGTTGAGGCGTACGGACTATCGGATGCTGTGCCTAATTTGTAACAAGGCACACACCACAAGGCTATGATCCATCTCCCCCAATGCCAGAGGGGACATGGTGTAATAAAAGTCACATAATGTGTTTGTACATAACGTATGCCTTAATACTGACTCATTCTATACATAGTCCCCACCCACCACCTATTAAGTTATTCCCCATTATTTATACTGATCGCTAGTTGAGTTCACCATTGCTGTAATTAATGAATGTTGATTAATATACTGGAGGCTGTGAAAATTGGGCAACATCATTAGTATTAAGGGGTATCCAGAGACAAAGGAAATTATCATACTCAGTTGGGTGCTGTGATCACCTCTTAAGACATGCCGAAACACATTTTTATTGTTTAGTGGGTATTTTGCCTTATATCATCAAACCTTGTATGACTACAAGCGTCTCCAAACTGTAAGATGTGATACATTTCTATCTATGCAGGTGATTTACTCCCATAAAGAAGTTCGAAACTGAATTTTACATTTTTAGCGCAGAATAATAAAAACCTCAAAAATTTTCCCTGAAAATAATTTTTGTTTTACTTAGGAACAGAAATGTGTAATGAAAATGGCCTTTTGTTTAATTCATGTTCTTATCTTAGCAATTTTTTTTTAGAATTTTGGGTGACCTCTTTTTAATTTTCCATGTCCGTATCTATATTTAAAATAGAATCCTAAAATGGTTCATTTTTCTCACTGGCCACTAGGCCTAAAATATGTCGAGACCTCCTGTTTTTTGCAAGCAGCCACATGGGCCATAGACACAATGGAGGTAAGGGGGGGGGTTTGTCTCATTGAAGAGAAAGTCTTTTTAGGAATGCTGTGTGACCAGAGCAGAGGTCAGGGTGGAGTAGATAAGATGTGATATCACCCATTGTTAATGGTCAATCCTGAGGTAATATCTGTCATTGTAATTTTGCCTGTGATGATAATGAGATGAGTACTGAAAAGTCAGGCTACTTTCACATTAGCGTTTTAAAATTCCGGTATTGAGTTCCGTCATAGGGGCTCAATACCGGAATAAAATGCTTCAGTTTTGTCCCCATTCATTGTCAATGGGGACAAAACTGAACTGAAGACAACGGAATGCTCCTAAAAGCATTCCGTTCCGTCTTCAGACCGGAGAACAAACCGCAACATGCTGTGGTTTTCTCTCCGGTCCAGGCATCCGCACCAAGACGGATCCGTCATGACCCCCAATGAAAGTCAATGGGGACGGATCCGTTTGGTGTGACACAATGGTAAACGGATCCGTCCTCCATTGACTTTCAATGGAGTTAATGACGGATCCGTCACCTACAAATACATACAGACAGACAGACATACATACACATAAACATACACAGACATATACACATGCAAACATATATACATATACAGTACAGACCAAAAGTTTGGACACACCTTCTCATTCAAAGATTTTTCTGTATTTTCATGACTATGAAAATTGTAGATTCACACTGAAGGCATCAAAACTATGAATTAACACATGTGGAATTATATACTTAACAAAAAAGTGTGAAACAACTGTAAATATGTCTTATATTCTAGGTTCTTCAAAGTAGCCACCTTTTGCTTTGATTACTGCTTTGCACACTCTTGGCATTCTCTTGATGAGCTTCAAGAGGTAGTCACCTGAAATGGTATTCCAACAGTCTTGAAGGAGTTCCCAGAGATGCTTAGCACTTGTTGGCCCTTTTGCCTTCACTCTGCGGTCCAGCTCACCCCAAACCATCTCAATTGGGTTCAGGTCTGGTGACTGTGGAGGCCAGGTCATCTGGCGTAGCACCCCATCACTCTCCTTCTTGGTCAGATAGTCCTTACACAGCCTGGAGGTGTGTTTGGGGTCATTGTCCTGTTGATAAATAAATGGTGGTCCAACTAAACGCAAACCGGATAGAATAGCATACCGCTGCAAGATGCTGTGGTAGCCATGCTGGTTCAGTATGCCTTCAATTTTGAATAAATCCCCAACAGTGTCACCAGCAAAGCACCTCCACACCATCACACCTCCTCCTCCATGCTTCACGGTGGGAAGCAGGCATGTAGAGTCCATCCGTTCACCTTTTCTGCGTCGCACAAAGACACGGTCGTTGGAACCAAAGATCTCAAATTTGGACTCATCAGACCAAAGCACAGATTTCCACTGGTCTAATGTTCATTCCTTGTGTTCTTTAGCCCAAACAAGTCTCTTCTGCTTGTTGCCTGTCCTTAGCAGTGGTTTCCTAGCAGCTATTTTACCATGAAGGCCTACTGCACACAGTCTCCTCTTAATAGTTGTTGTAGAGATGTGTCTGCTGCTAGAACTCTGTGTGGCATTGACCTGGTCTCTAATCTGAGCTGCTGTTAACCTGCGATTTCTGAGGCTGGTGACTCGGATGAACTTATCCTCCGCAGCAGAGGTGACTCTTGGTCTTCCTTTCCTGGGGCGGTCCTCATGCGAGCCAGTTTCTTTGCAGCGCTTGATGGTTTTTGCGACTGCACTTGGGGACACTTTCAAAGTTTTCCCAATTTTTCGGACTGACTGACCTTCATTTCTTAAAGTAATGATGGCCACTCATTTTTCTTTACTTAGAATTTGTATTATGGCAAGAAAAAAGCAGCTAACAGTTTATACAGTAGGACTATCAGCTGTGTATCCACCTGACTTCTGCCCAACACAACTCATGGTCCCAACCCCATTTATAAGGCAAGAAATCCCACTTATTAAACCTGACAGGGCACACCTGTGAAGTAAAAACCATTTCAGGTGACTACCTCTTGAAGCTCATCAAGAGAATGCCAAGAATATGCAAAGCAGTAATCAAAGCAAAAGGTGGCTACTTTGAAGAACCTAGAATATAAGACATATTTTCAGTTGTTTCACACTTTTTTGTTAAGTATATAATTCCACATGTGTTAATTCATAGTTTTGATGCCTTCAGTGTGAATCTACAATTTTCATAGTCATGAAAATACACAAAACTCTTTGAATGAGTAGGTGTGTCCAAACTTTTGGTCTGTACTGTACATACTTACATTCTCCTGTCAGGCCTCAGGTCTTCCCAGCGCAGGAGGGCGCGTAGGTATGATGATTTCACTCAGCGCCCAGCAGAGGGCGCTGTGGGAAATCGTCATACCTGCGCGCCCTCCTGTCTGTGGAGAACTTCGGCCTGCCAGGGGAATGTAAGTATGTGTGTTTATGTGTGTCTGTGTATGTTTGTGTGTTTGTTTGTCTGTGTGTACTGTGTTTGTGTATGTGTGTGTGTGTGACACTGTGTGACATGTGTGGAACTGCGCTCCGGCCCCACACATGTCCTTGCGGCAGTCCGGATCCGGCGGCACCCTTCACCTGCCGGATCCGGGCTGCCACTAGTGTGAAAGTAGCCTTACACTGTATAGAACAGGAATTGCAATATTAGAGATAAGCGAATCAATTGTAAAGAATATAATTCATTCAAAGTCAGGCTCCTGGAGCACTGAGGGCTAGGCCCCACTGCTCAAAAGTCTATCCACTCCCTCTTGATTGACAAGACCAGACATCTCGTACTGCTCTGTCAATCTTGCACCTGCGCAATTGCTCTGAGTATTGGCGCCAGCACAGAGGATATGCTGCTGCCAGCTGAGCTGACTAGCTCTGTAAATCAAGGGTGGGAGGAGTCTCTCGAGCACCTGGGGCCAGCCTCTCGGTGCTCCAGGAGGCTGATTTAGAACAAATTTGATTTGTTAAAATATTATTAGCCCAGGTGGCCAATGCGAAAACGTAACAAAAAATAAATATAGATAGTGACTTTTGTTTTGCTGATAAATGTACTATTTCAGGTTTGGATATTCTTTAAAGAGAGACTCTTACGTCACACCCCCTTCTTTAAAGGTGATTGCTACACCTTAATGAAGGTAATAACACTGTATTAAGGGTTAAAGGGGTAGTCTTCTTATTAGTACTGACAGGGGCGGATTGGCCATAGACCTTACAGGGAAATTTCCCGGTGGGCCGATGCCCAGAGGGCTGCCTGGGCCCTCCTCAGGGCCGGCCAGTGGAAGTTTTTGGGGCTGTATTTTGTGCTGCTGTCAGTATTTTGTGATGGAATGTGGTATTTGGCTCTGTTGGGGTGGTATAATATGCCACAATATGGTATTGCTGGCCCTGCCTTCTATCAATTCGGACCACACTACAAAACGAGGCCACTTTTCATGCTTTTTCCAGGGCCACTTTAAGTTCCCAGTCCGCCCCTGAGTACTGATGACCTACCTCAGGATAGTTCATCAATATCAGATCAGCAGGGGTCTGACACCTGATCCCCCCCACCCCCCGCCGTTCAGCTGTATGAAGGAAAGGCGCGCACAGGGAGCGCTTGCCGTCTCTCTTCCTGCTTGCTGCTGCTATGTCTATGGCAAGCAGGAAAAGAGAAGGGAGACGGCACTCATGAACTACGCGCGCCTTCCCTTCATACAGCTGATCGGTGGGGGTGCTGGGTGTCGGACCCCTGAGGATAGGTCATCAATATTAAAAGCCTGGCGAACCCCTTTAAATCTTCATTATATCTTTGATATAATGCTCTTTTGCAATTGTTAAATATAAAGGATAAAGAACTTAAATCACTGATTGAGTAGGTATCATCTGGTGACACATCAGCTGGTGAAATCCTTTTTACCACAGGCTAGAGCCTCAATCGGCAGAACCCCGAGATGATCCTACATTACAGGTAGGTGGCCCTCTCCATAGGTGAGCTTCTTCTCTGACCACAACTTGAAAAGTTACAACTTTTATACCGTATTAAACAAAAAGCTAAGCAACCTAATGTTGCAACTAGCGCAGATATATTCTACACGTCATTGCAGTTGTGTAGTTCACCCCTTTCACTCCTGCATCCTTGAGCGCCCAGCTCCTGGACCCAGGATTAGTCAGAATCACAAGACATGGCTGGCTATATGTCTAGATTATGCCCATTCTTGTTCACAGAGCACAAGGTTATATTTTATACAAAATACACTCACCGGCCACTTTATTAGGTACACCATGCTAGTAACGGGTTGGACCCCCTTTTGCCTTAAGAACTGCCTCAATTCTTCGTGGCATAGATTCAACAAGGTGCTGGAAGCATTCCTCAGAGATTTTGGTCCATATTGACATGATGGCATCACACAGTTGCCGCAGATTTGTCGGCTGCACATCCATGATGCGAATCTCCCGTTCCACCACATCCCAAAGATGCTCTATTGGATTGAGATCTGGTGACTGTGGAGGCCATTTGAGTACAGTGAACTCATTGTCATGTTCAAGAAACCAGTCTGAGATGATTCCAGCTTTATGACATGGCGCATTATCCTGCTGAAAGTAGCCATCAGATGTTGGGTACATTGTGGTCATAAAGGGATGGACATGGTCAGCAACAATACTCAGGTAGGCTGTGGCGTTGCAACGATGCTCAATTGGTATCAAGGGGCCCAAAGAGTGCCAAGAAAATATTCCCCACACCATGACACCACCACCACCAGCTTGAACCGTTGATACAAGGCAGGATGGATCCATGCTTTCATGTTGTTGACGCCAAATTCTGACCCTACCATCCGAATGTCGCAGCAGAAATCGAGACTCATCAGACCAGGCAACGTTTTTCCAATCTTCTACTGTCCAATTTCGATGAGCTTGTGCAAATTGTAGCCTCAGTTTCCTGTTCTTAGCTGAAAGGAGTGGCACCCGGTGTGGTCTTCTGCTGCTGTAGCCCATCTGCCTCAAAGTTCGACGTACTGTGCGTTCAGAAATGCTCTTCTGCCTACCTTGGTTGTAACGGGTGGCAATTTGAGTCACTGTTGCCTTTCTATCAGCTCGAACCAGTCTGCCCATTCTCCTCTGACCTCTGGCATCAACAAGGCATTTCCGCCCACAGAACTGCCGCTCACTGGATGTTTTTTCTTTTTCGGACCATTCTCTGTAAACCCTAGAGATGGTTGTGCGTGAAAATCCCAGTAGATCAGCAGTTTCTGAAATACTCAGACCAGCCCTTCTGGCACCAACAACCATGCCACGTTCAAAGGCACTCAAATCACCTTTCTTCCCCATACTGATGCTCGGTTTGAACTGCAGGAGATTGTCTTGACCATGTCTACATGCCTAAATGCACTGAGTTGCCGCCATATGATTGGCTGATTAGAAATTAAGTGTTAACGAGCAGTTGGACAGGTGTACCTAATAAAGTGGCCGGTGAGTGTATATAACTTACAGAACACTGCGTTATAAACTATTCAAATATGACTACAATACAAAATAACACTTGTGTGGCCCTGTTAAAGGAACAAAAGATTTACATAACACTAACATGAATACTGAAAGCAATGAGTGCATTAAGAGGCATTCTAATATGAATACAAAATGGACTCTAAAGGATCATATATAATCATTTGCATATTAAAGGGGTTCTGCAGCTTTTTCTTACTGATGGTCTATCCTTTGGATAGATCATCACTATCCGATCGGCGCGGGTCCGACATCCGGGACCCCCACCGATCAGCTGTTTGAGAAGGCAGCAGTGCTGGCAGTAGCACTGTGGCCTTCTCGCTGTTTCCCGCAGCCCAGTGATGTCACAACTAGTATCACTGGTCTGGGCGTAGCTAATCCCTATTGAAGTGAACAGGGCTGCCACAGGATAATTCATCAGTAAGAAAATGCTGCAGAACCTCTTTAACTTTCTGTTACAAAAATGCTCAGGCTGTGAGATAGTCACTTGATTTCATGATAATAGTTCCCTCTGGAGATCAATCTGTATTGTAATGTGAAAGTCCTACTACTGAGCTAAATGAGCAGGTCGCACATGCTCAGTTCCATCTTTCAACTGCCACCAGCCAGGCAAAGGCTGTGGTACAGAACGATCTGCCTCTGCAAGCTGTTATAGAAAGAGAGTTGTAGCAGAAAGGATATGCCCCTGAGCTGTGATAGGGAGAGAGGTGGGGCAGAAATGACACCATAAGCATGAAGAAGACTTCCGGCCTGTGTGTTGACAAAAGTGGACAATCACAAACTGAAGAGGGGTGAGGATCAAAGCAGTGTTGCAATAGCAGTGGATGGCAATTGGTGAGGCTGAGAAATGCTTCTTTTAATTTTTAACTCATTGTGATTCTTTTTAATTCACATTTTCTCACAGTATTTAGTTAGCTGTTGAAGGCGTTATCCCATAAGTAATGTAAAAAATGAAAATCAGGCCTCATAATCTAGAACCAGTCCCGTACCTCACATGGATCCAGAGATCTCCCCATTCATTGCTCTGCTAGATTTATATCAAGCTGGCAGCTCAGGGGAGTGTATTTTTTGCTGCAGCTCAGGAGGCATGTCTCAGCTCTCCCCATCACAGCTCAGGAGGCGTGTCTCAGCTCTCCCCATCACAGCTCGGAAGGCGTGTCCATGCTCTCCCTATCACAGCTCAGGAAGCAGCTGAAGGATGAAACTGAGCATGTGCGACCACCTCAGTGAACCGGTCAAAGAAATAAGAAAAAATCTAACATCAGGTCGCACTATACAGATGCATTTTATTTATTTTAACTAAGGGGCTATGCAAAATTTTTACTTACATGCATTTAAAAAGTATTCAGATCCAGGTACTGGTTTGAAAACTGTAGAATATTTTTCGTGGGACAACCCCTTTAAGCTCCCTCTAGGAGTGGCTGCAGGCAGCTAAATTTTTTGGTTTTGAATTTATGCAGGGGATTGGGAGCTTTTCCTCAGAAAAGTAAACCATCAACCAACTTAAACGTATGTTAATTCACACATAATTTTGGACCTGAATACAGAACGTTAACAATAAAAAGGTGGACATTCATTTTAAGAATGGCCATAAATTGCCTAAAATCAATAGCTTAAAGGGATTGTCTGAGTGCTTTATACTGATGACCTTTCATCAGGACAGGGAATTAGCATGTGATTGATGGGGTCTGACACCCAGAACTCCAACACCCCAGTGAGCATCACAGCCTCTTTAGAGCTTAGCACCATCCATTGTATAGTGGCTATGCTTGATATTGAAGCTCATCCTTATTCACATGAATGGGACTGAGCAGGGCCTAGGCCATGTGACCGATGAAAGGGACGTCACTGGCCTAAGAGGCTCAGATGTGCACCATGGTCTCTTCAAACAGCTGGAGTTGTACCCAAACCGATCAAATACTGATGACCTATCCTGAAGTCATCATCAGTCTTAAACACTCGGACAACCCCTTTAAAGGGTTTCTGTCATCAGAATTTAGCCTACAAAACCGAGTGTCATTTGCAAATCGCAAATGACACCTGATGACAGAGAGCCTTCTTTTATAGAAAACTGTACAGTACTTTTTGTTAAAATTGCGTTTTTATAATATGCTAATTAGGCCCCCTAGGTGCAGTAGGCGTGAACCCTGCACCTAGGAGCGGCCGTAATAACGCCCCTTACCCCTCCTCCCTTGGGTTGATTGACAGGGCCGGGCAGCCATCTCTTTCGTCTCCCGGCCCTGTACAATCGCGAACTCCCGCGCCTGCGCATTGCGATAAGCAATCCGCGCATGCGCATTGATGAAGCCGGGACCTGGGCGGCCGCCGGCTCTCAACGCGCGTGCGCAGATTGCTTATCGCAATGCGCAGGCGCGGGAGTTCGCGATCGTACAGGGCCGGGAGACGAAAGAGATGGCTGCCCGGCCCTGTCAATCAACCCAAGGGAGGAGGGGTAAGGGGCGTTATTACGGCCGCTCCTAGGTGCAGGGTTCACGCCTACTGCACCTAGGGGGCCTAATTAGCATATTATAAAAACGCAATTTTAACAAAAACTACCATACAGTTTCCTATAAAAGAAGGCTTTCTGTCATCAGGTGTCATTTGCGATTTGCAAATGACACTCGGTTTTGTAGGCTAAATTCTGATGACAGAAACCCTTTAAGAACTGCATCTTTTCAAATTTTCTAAATCACTAACATTAAATAAACTATGGTTTGATGGTAAATAGCATTGGTAGGAAACCTGTATAAATATTCGATTTCCACAAATCTTTTTATTATGAAGTAAATAGTTCAGTCTGAACAGAAAGCCTTTCATCTATAGTGACCGTGGCCTGAAATTTTCGGGAGCCCCGCTTTCAGAATACATATCTATGTGGACATTTTTCACTAGCATGAAATGAATATTTTATTTGCTTTTATAGGAAGAAATCAGGGAGAACTGATTTATACCATAGATGGGCCCATAGATGATAATTCATGTCCTCCATGTGGAGACTAAACAGCTTTACACATATTCATTACACTTCAATCTGGGCAAGCATGTAGCTCTTCTGCGTTCTGTCCAAGATGCTGCTAATATTACACTCTCATTATACAGTATATTATTATTTATCATAAGTGGTTAGCTGTTACCTTAGGTGTCAGGAGCCAGGGATCTGTTCTGCCATCAAATTATATGATTTCCATTAATGTTGTAGCTGTAGGCGGGAAACCTCAACATCTTGCTGTCATATTGCCACCATGTTTGCAGTAGTCTAGGTTTAATTGATATCTACAACACTCTTAGTAACAGATTAAAGAGGTTGAATAGGGGAAAAAGTTTTAGGGGGCAGAAAAGGTAACAAAATAAATAGAAATAAACATCATTCATCTCATAATAGTCTGAGCAGGCATTTCCTACCATTTCCTGCATGTCAAGACTGGACCTGGAAGCCAAGACCAGTGGGGACCAGTGAGGTGAGTATTGCTTCTTTCTGACGCTTCTCTAAAAAATATATTCTATGGGACAATTCATTAAGGCCCTGATCATGCACCATGGCTTCTGCTTTTTTAAAGGGTTTTTGTCACCAGATATAAGGCAGTAAAACAGACTGACCTGAGACATGTGCGCTGGTCAGCAGAAGATACCTGTCTTGGTCCCATCATTGTTACACCTAGAGGCTGCACTCACTCTTCAACTGCCGCATCCTCGGCACTTTAATTTGCACTGAATGTCAATCAAAATGCAGAGGGCACAGCGGTTGCAGAGAGAGCAGAGCCTCTAGGTGTAACAGCAATGCTCCTGTAGCTCCAAGTGGCTCATTTACTTCAGAAATGTGGGCAAAGATGAGGAAAGGACCTAGACAGATATTTTCTGCTGTCCAGCGCACATGTCTCAGGTTAGCTTGTTTTACTGCTATAAATTTGATGATGGAAGACCTTTAAGGATCCAGGAAGTATTTGGTATGGATTCATTTTCTAACAGATCCTAGCAGATCTACTGACTATAATGGCCTGCAATCGAAAAATAAAGCAGAGGACTTTGATATTCTTTTGGTCAGAGGCAACAAAACCATTGTAGCATAAATGTCTGCTAGATGGAAGGTCCACATCTGAGATCCCTTCCTATCAAAAGAATGGTGGTGCACCAAGCAGCATCGACATCCAATAGAAGACTGCTAAAGGACCTGGCCATTGCTAACCGCCATGCCTATTCATGCGATTCTCCTGATATTTGGGGACCCCAAAAGTAGGACTAACACCTATTAGACATTTCTACCATATCATCTGGACTCATTTAATGAAGGTCTTTTCATAAATACCACCAACATAGCATGAAATGATAAAAGGGAATCTGTTACCACGGAAAACCCCCTAAAGTTCTCTAATGGCTGGATAGCTGAAAAGACAAAAATTCAGAATGTGTCATTTTTATCTTTCTAATTGCTTGCATTCCTCAACAGTAAGTTGGCAAAGTGGTCTGTGCTAAGGACTCCTAGGCCCTGTGATATAATAATCAGGACTCCTAAGTATTTCAGCGTACAAACCCTTTGCCAGCTTAGTGAAATCTTTGCCACTATGGGTCTCCCTTCGAGCAATTTTGCTGTCCACTTACTGTTACTAGGTGAATCCCGTCCTTAGCAGCACAGACGGACTGAAGGAAGTAACTGTGTCTTTGTTTACTGGCTGGCCTGCAGAGCTCAGAGTGCTTCTGAGCTCAGTGCAGAGGCCCCTTCCCCATCTAGGGCTCAGTGCTTGAACACTGCACAAAGCTAAGCATCCTAGACTGATGTTTTCTGTGTATGACATTCAAATATTCCAGTACATAGTAAATGCATTTCCTACTCCAGTCATAATAGAATTAATTTATGAAGTATCTGAGTGCCTCTGCATGTGTTGGTTTTAGCTTATTAGCTGGCATCCCTCTCGGGGCTGAGTCTGCATCAGTTCACATAGTCCTTGCCCCGTCTGTGCTGTAATCAATAAGTGTCCATGTGTTCTGGATCTTTCCACTCCTAAACTCCACATGACCTGCAATTATTTTCTCCTCTCTATGCTGTCATGATAATGTGGATTCTGTGCCCTAGATCTGTGTGCTGTGAACATACACTGTTTCTTACATACCATGTGTGCTGAGGATAGGGGCAAGGATTAGGATTGGGATAGGGATCACTGGTGATTGGCCTACAAATCTAGGAAAGGAAGTCTAGAGCAGTATAGTCCTGGCAGACTGCCTGTATTTGGAAGCGACTCCAGGCTTGAGGAGAACTATTGGATGCAGAAGCAGTACACTGGGGCAGCTAGAAGTCGATATAAGCAGACCAGAGCACTGGAAGAGGCTGGAATAGATCGTCACACTGTCCCCAGCAAAATCAGAAGGTAATTTGTGAGAAGCTCTAAAACTCAGTTAACCTTTTAAGCTATCTAACCATTACAGTACTTCTGGGGAGTTTTCTGTGGTGACAGATTCTTTTTAAAGACCAGGTTTGCTATGGTGCCCCTAGTAATGGTGGTCATACACATTTAAAAGCAGTTCTGCCAAGTTATTCTTTCTGAACTGACCCTATACACATGATTGTGCCCGTGTTTTTGATAGGTAGAGGGGAAAAGGCCGCTGCCATACACCTCTGATGGCATAACAAAAGCATTGGGCATAATGAAATCCAAAAGGCTTGACTTTTCTTTACATCTGCCATCAAGGAAGAGTCAGGACACCCCCATAAATATTAAATGGATAGTGGATTTCGCCAATGGTGTTAGGTTGATATGACATTCATCTAATATGTACGGCCACTTTAACTTGTTGCATTTCCCCCATTTATGCTGGCCATACATTTTCAATAGCTCAAGTTCAGCCAGCTGCTGTCTCTTTCAACTCCTTTTCTGACTCCTTTTTTGACTTCCCCATAGACATACATGTTCAGTTCAGCTGAGCATGTATATGTTATCAATGGAGAGAGAGGAGAAAGCCAGTGTCAGACACTTCTGGTGGCGGCTTATCTCCTGGGAGAATAACAGGATTTACCTATCCTTTTCTCCCCAGACATCATCAGTTGGGGGAGAGTCAGGAGCTCTACATTCACATTAGATTCACGGTGAACCTGCTGTTCTCGACAGGTTTGGCCAACAATGCACTAATGTGTATGGAGGCCTTAAGTGAGACAGGGCCTGAAGGTCTACTTGGGACATTTACAACGAGCCATATATAGGATGCCTATAAATTTTCATAGTGATGATTAAATTATGCAATTTTATAAAGTTACTGCCATTTGTCACCTTTAAATGAAAAATTACAGGGAAAGCTAGTTGCTAGACACTTTTTAAATTCAAATATTTTTATTTGGATTTACAACATTACAGGTATATACAATACAAACATCCCAATGCATCCCACCCTTCCCCCCCCCCCTTCTTTTGTGCAGTCCATTTTTTCCCCCCGTCAGAATTCAAAAGTCCACAGAATGGTGTGCATATTTTGTACCGTCTTGTATTTCCTTTTGCATTTGCCTGTATGAATAAAACAGTTATTGTCCAGAAAGATTGGGTGTTGTCATTTTCTTTGCTATTTGTCGTCCTATCCATTATATATATAAAATTTTCCTTAGCAAGTATATATAGTTACGTACCCACATTCCTCATATGATTCCTTCTATAACCTGTATTTAATCAAATGTCTTCGCCTATCGCACCCCTATCACCCTGTTTGTTCCGTATGGGCCTCTATCCCTGGTCAATACCATTGGCGCTAGCCCTGAAGTATCTATCCATATTCCCCATATGTCTTCAAATCTTTTGTTGGCATTTCGTTTTGTGTATACATACTTTTCTAACCTGATTAATAGGTTGATTTTACCTATCAGTTCCGTTCGGGTAGGGGGTATTGGATTAATCCAATAATAGGCTATTAGTTTTCGTGCCTGATATAGAACTCGTGTAACAGCTAGTCGATGACCCTTTGTGAGAGAGCCATCTTTCACCCATCCCATTATGCAGACAAGTGCTGTCACCTTTAATCGACATTTAAACACCTTATTTATTAGGTCAATCACCTCTTGCCAATATCTCCTCAAACGGGGACAATTCCAGACCATATGTATGAGGTCCGCCGAAGACATCCCACACCTTGGACATTTGTCATCTGTCCTATATCCCATAACGTACATCAATTTAGGGGTCTTATATACTCTATGCAACAATAGTAGTTGAGACACTCTTTGGGCCTCACTGACCGCTATTTCTGGAAACCCTTTGAGTATAGTTATCCACTGTTCTTCAACTAGCTCCGGGATATCTCTGTTCCATTTTTTAAATAGTTCCACAGGATATTTTTTCAAATATTCCTCCAAAAGGCCATCATAGTTGACAGGTATAACTCCTCCAGTACTGCCGTGCATATTTACCATATCCATTATTCTATGTTTGGGTATCTTTTTCATGGGGGTAGATTTTATGTGTGCATTAATAGCATGTCTTAGTTGCAGAAACGTGTAAAAACTGTTGTGGGGCAACCCGAACTCCTGCTGTAGCTGACTAAAGGACTTAATTTCATCTCTTTGAAATAACTGATGCATAAATACTAGCTTTTTCTCCTCCCATATTTTAGAAGTCTGAACCTTTTGTATTTCTGTATACATTACATTAGGCCAGATCAATGTATGTTCCGAATATCCCGTCAGCCCCAGAATCTGTCTGACCTTTACCCACAGTTTATGTATAGCTAGTAATGTTGGGTATGCACCTCCTACTCCTTCAAACATTCCTGCCTCCAGAGCCGAAATAAGCATATTAGACTTCACTAGTACCTGAGTCAGTGTTTTAATGGCTGAGTTATGGAGATCATTTCCCCAACCTCTTAAATGTTGCATTTGAGATGCTAGATAGTAAAGCCAGGGATTTGGCAATGCCAAGCCACCTTGCTCTTTGGGTCTCTGCAGGGTTTCTAGTTTGATTCTAGGGGTTTTTTTCTTCCATATAAGATCCCTAAATATTGCACTTACTCTATGGAAGAATCGTAATGGAATCCAAATCGGGGTATTGTGTATGAGATAAAGTAGTTGTGGCATCATTACCATTTTAATGAGATTAACTCTACCTATGAGTGTAAGAGGCAACCTAATCCAATCATGCACCTTTTTGTGAAACTTAACCAGAGCAGGCTGTAGATTTAAAGCTTCATAATCCTGTACATTATTAGTTACTTGGACCCCTAAATACTTGAATTGTGACACCATCTGCAGTTGGATATTTGGTATAGTACCAGTCATCCCATTTTCCTTTATGAGCATAATGGCTGATTTGAACCAATTTATTTTCAGGCCCGATAAAGACCCAAATACTTCAATAACCCGGATTGCCTCCTTTATGGAAATCTTCCAGTCTTCTAGAAATAGTAACAGGTCATCAGCATATAATGCTACCTTTTCCGTATGGTTATCATATTCAAAACCTTTGATATTCTGATTTGTTCTAATTGCTATTGCTAGGGGCTCTATTGCTACCGCGAACAACAGCGGGGATAGAGGGCATCCTTGCCTCGTACCCCTCTCCAGCGAAAAGCTATCTGACACCAGTCCATTTGCCCGGACTCTAGCAGTTGGGGCAGCATATAATAGCTTTATCCATGCAATAAATGTGCTTCCAAAGCCCATCCCCCTCAACACCGCCCACAAGTATTCCCATTCAATGCTGTCAAATGCCTTGGCAGCATCTAAAGATGCCACCGCAGCATGTCTCCCATTTCTACCTTGAGCCTGAATGTTAAGGAACAGCCTCCTAATATTAATTGCTGTGGACATATTGGGCATAAACCCTGCTTGATCTGGATGGACCACCGATGTTATGACTGCGTTAAGCCTATTTGCCAGTATTTTTGCCAATAGTTTCACATCGACGTTTAAAAGTGAGATTGGCCTATAAGACTCTGCTCTGGTAACATCTTTATCGGGTTTGGGCAGTACTACTATGATGGCTTCATTCATGGATTGCGGAAGAGCACCCACCGATAAGGCCTCATTAAACACGTCTAACAGGTTTGGAAGCAAGGCCTCCTTATATTCCTTATAGACTTCCACCGGCACCCCATCTGTCCCAGGCGCCTTGTTACTGGACATATCCGTGAGTGCTCGCTCCAACTCCCCCATGGTTAATGGTCCATCCAATAAAACCCTTTGTTCTTCCGAAATCCTACTAAGAGGTAAGTTTTCAAGGAATGATTGTAACTGTCCTGTTGTGGGACGCTCTTTGGAGGTATATAGGTCCGAGTAAAACTCTTTGAGTACCATCAATATAGCACTGGTGTCGGATACCTGTACCCCTCCAGAATCATGAAGCAGTGCTATATGGGCAGGGGATGTGTCAGGCCTAGACATTACGGCTAGTAATCTACCCGCCTTTTCTCCTTCCTCATAGTATTTTTGTCTCTGAAAGAAATACTTGTATTCAGCCCTTTCCATGATATAGTCATTTAAGTGCTGTTGAGCCGTCCTCCAATTATCTACATTTTCTATGGAAGGATCCCTCACAAACTGAGTTTCCGCCCTCTGCATCTTACTCTCCAGTTCCTTGAGTTTCATTGCCGAGTTTTTTTTAACAACGTTCACTGCCGCTATGAGTGCTCCTCTCAGATACGCCTTCATAGTGTCCCACACAATCAGTTTAGAAGCGGTTCCCTCATTATATTGGAAAAACTCCTTCACTTTTCCAGAAATGTCGGCTGGAATTCTGATAACATTAAGCCACATAGGATTAAATCTCCAAACAATCCTTCCTCTACAGCATGGGGGCATGAGCTTTGCCTCCATCCTTAGCGGGGAGTGATCCGAGATCTGTCTAGGCAAATACTCAATTTTATATACTAAACTAGCCATATCCGAATTACCTAGCATAAGGTCTATTCTAGACATAGAGGAATATGCCACGGAGCAACAGGAATATTTTTTACTATAGGGGTTCCTGATTCTCCAAAGGTCAAGTAGTGCAACATCCTGCAACGTTCTCCCGAAGGATGTAAGTCCCGTTCTCACATTTTCACTTCTGCTACTAAATTTATCTAGCGCCTCGTCAACATAATTATTAAAGTCTCCCATAACTAAGACTGGAACATTCGCTATTGGTGCCATAAACAGTAATATTTTCCGTAACACTACAGGTGAGTACGGCGGAGGAACATATACACCCATTATAACACATTGAACATTAGCAATAATCCCATGTATACATACATATCTACCTTCCCCATGCACTTAAACGGGACATGTTTGTTTATTAATAAGCTAACCCCTCTGGAGTGAGAGGTGTGGGTAGAATGATAGCAATGACTTGCCCACCCAGGAGTGAGCAGTTTTACCGTATCACTCGTCAGATGAGTTTCTTGTAGGCAGCATATCATACGAGGGTGCATTTTCACAATATTCATCACCGCTCTTCTTTTTGTTGCATCACCCACTCCTCTCACATTCCAGCTCATGAAAGTCACCGTGTCAGCCATTATCCCATCTCCAACTCATATCTTTCCAGTACAATACATGTTTGAGCCGCATCTCCCATACATGGACTTTTTGTTTCAAAACTGCACAGATATATCCCCTTCCCGTCCCCCCAAACCCCATCATTGAACCCACTTCAACAAAATTTGAAACCTCCCAACTCCCTCTCCCGTCCGGCACCAGTCACCGCTGAGACTCACCAATAACTTGAGTCCAAGCAGTGAGGAAACTACTCCTCAGCGACGACTAGTGGCGGAGACCAAGATTTAAGTATAGAGCTTTCTCAGCTACACCTGGAAAACTTCCAAATCGTTCCGTCCCACCTCCCCGCTCCACCATCATCTCTTTTCAGCACATAAAGTGTATTACATAGCTGTTCATAGAAACAGACGTACGGTAATATAACCCTTCTATATATCTTCATAACTCAAACCATAACTGAATATAAACGCAGTAGAACAAGCATCAAAGTGTTATATCATGCTATCCTTTCACACCCATAATAGCATAGATATCACCGCTCAATTCGCCAGTGGTTCTGCCTCGCATTGTCCTTAACCCCCTCGCTCAGCAGCATGTCAGCCATCTTGCACTTCTTCTCTCGCCAGCGATCTTTCATGTCTGTCCAGCCACCTCAGGGCATCTGCCGGGTTCTCAAAGAAGTGAGTGTCTCCTCCCGCCACCACTCTCAGCTTTGCCGGGTATAACATGGAGTACGGTATTTGTATATTCCTCAGCCTTCTCTTGATATCTGTGAATTTAGCCCTTTTCTTCTGTACCTCCATCGAATAATCAGGAAATAGGGAGATTTTATGCCCATTAATTGCCATATCCGGCATATCTCGCGCTTTGCGGAGGATAATGTCCCGGTCTCGGTAGTGCAATATTTTCATCAAGACCGGTCTCGGGGGACTTCCTGGTGGTAAAGGCCTCATGGGCACCCGATGTGCCCTTTCTACAGCAAACAGAGGAGTCAGGGTGTCTTTCCCAAAGGTGTTTAACAGCCAATTTTCAAAATATTCCGTAGCTTGTGCCCCTTCCACCTTTTCAGGGACGCCAATCATACGTACATTGTTCCTCCTCAGTCTATTTTCCATATCATCTTGCTTGGCCGCCATCATGGACAGTTTGCTGGCATGTGCTCTCATCTCAGTATGCACTGGAGCAATGGCTTCTTCCACCTCGCCTACTCTGTCTTCCAGTGCTGTAGTGCGCTCCGCCAGTTTACGTAGATCATGACGAACAATTCCTATGTCTTCTTTAATGGCTCCCACTTGCACATTAAGTATAGAAAGCGATTTACTGCACCTGGCAATTGCTTTAAGCACATCTTTGAGAGTCGGCTCATCGGAATCGGAGTCTTCCGTCTCTAGCACCGCCATCTTTGCATGTTCTGACTTGTTTTTCCTCCATTCCTTTTCTGGTGCCTCACCCCCGTCATCAGACTCTAGCGGACCCGCAGCAGCCTCGGCCAGCTTTTTAGTTTGCTTGCTCCCTCTGTCCACAGAGTAAGACCTTGCAAATTTCTCTAGCTTCGCTGCGGTCTCTTTCTGCACTTCAGTGGAGCGGCTAACTTTACTCGGTGTGGCCGTCCCGGCGCCATCTTGGACCTCCCGCTCGCCTCCTTTTACCTCTCTTCTTTTAGTCATGGTTCGTTCTTAGCTTTTTTCTAGTAGTCTCGCTGTATACTGCAGCTATTCCATGTCCGTTTGAGATGTTTCCCACACTTTAAAGAGAATTTTTGCGGATAAATAGCCGGTGTAAGCGGGGAGCCGAGCTTCCACACGTCCGCTCACATACTCAGCTTGGCCACGCCCTTTGCTAGACACTTTTAATACATTACTAGTCACGTTGCTTAATTTTCCACTGAATTTTACCACTGAACATCTTTATCATGTCTAGCCAATGATTCGAAATCCAATAAAAGAACATGACACAAGTCTACTGTAGAGATTGCTGCCCCATCAGCCCCATGTCATAGAACACCCACGGTGAGGCAATTAGGTCTACCTCATACCGGTGACTGTATTGAGATCTGACAGCCATCTCTGGCACATTGTAAAATCCAGAAATATGCAAGGAATTTTCATCCTTTAACCCGCTGACATGGAAAGGCAGCAATGAATGTGCTTGTCTTGGATACATTATTTATTCGCTGAAAATTGTAGTTTTGTCTTGTGTTAAATATCTGTTATTGCTGTCTTTAATCAAGGATCTGAGACAGAAGCAGTTCTAGGTACATCTCTGGAGCTGTATTATGGACATCTGAAGGCTGTCGGCCTGGTGTTCTTGAAGAAAACAGGGCCGTGATTGTTACGTCTCCTGGAATTTAAGACTTAGTGACCCTTGGAGCCCATTCATGGTTTAGTTTGTAAACACAGCGTCCTTCTGTTGTGTTCGTAGGCATTGAAGGGATATCACAGAGGTGACCATAGGCGTGCATTCAAGAAATGGGAAAGTGAGGGGGCAAGTCAAGGGCGTAACTAATGCCATAGCAACCTATGTGACAGCTATTGGGCCTGGCAGCAAAGGGCCCCCTTCAACCATGCTGCATACTGATTTAATCAGGCAACAATTAGGTTTGGAAGCTAGTGAAGATAAAATGAGAAAATGAATAGTTCAGTCAGCTATGTCAGACTGGTAAAGGTTTCAGTGGAGGATTGCCATTCCTGGTATTGTTCTGCAGAAGGCAGATCTGTGGTGGGTATGCTGAACTTTGCCAATGAAGTGGAGATGAGAAGTGGCATGGAAAAGTGATGGCCCCCTCACAAGCTTGCTCTGGGGCAATGTATTGTCTACTTAGACCAAGCAAACAAGCCTTTTAAAACTTTTTGTACACAAGGCTTGGCATTCCAAGCCTCATTGTACATTCAGGATTCCTGATAGAATACGAATGATATTAAGTGTTGAGCCGTTAGGAAATGTAGAGGGTATCATAAGGATAATCATCTTTAGTCCAAATGCCGCAAATCTGTGCGAACTGCTTAAAAAATAAGTCCTAGCTTGTTGTGGTTTGCTAACGAACAGCAACATGATGGCCCTTGTTTCACTGCATGCATGAACTTGCAGCCTTATGGCGACATTGCTGTGACTCGGCCGTGCAGTAACTGCTACAGTGCCTTGCGAAAGTATTCGACCCCCTGGAACTTTTCAACCTTTTGCCACGTTTCAGGTCTCAAACAAAAAGATATAACATTTTAAATTTTTTGGTGAAGAATCAACAACAAGTGGGTCACAATTGTGAAGTGGAAGGAAATTTATTGGATCATTTAAACTTTTTTTGTAATAATAAAACTGAAAAGTTGGGCGTGCAAAATTATCCGGCCCCCTTGCATTAATACTTTGTTCCTCAGTAGTCTGGTCAGACTACTGAGGAAGGGGCAAGGCAAGCCCCGAAACACGTTTAGTTATATTCTGTGGAGCACTGGAAGGCATATATTAACAAGGACATATAGCGATCATTGCCTAAGTGAAAACCCTTTAAGAGACTAGATCTATTTATATCAATTAGACTCCCTTTTGGCCAGTATACCTCCAAAAAAAAGATATACACGGAAGCATCCAAGCCGCTCCCAAAGCTGACAGCGGAGACCGTGATTTGAATTTGAGCGCCAAAAAAACCTGTAAAACGCGGGAACTCACGTGGGACGCCACGTGAGACTCTGCACTATTGAATATCGGGAGAATCATACCGGAGGGCAAATAACACTGCCGGGATATCCCAACACAGTGAGCGCAGCAACAACTCCGCATCGAAGTCAAAACAGCTGGGACATCGCAACATAGACGCTCTAAACAGACACAGAAGCGTTGACTCCGGAGGGTAATGTACTGATATTTAAACGCCAAAGTGTATGTTTTGTATATACAGAACTATAAAAGAGACCAAGAAGTGGACATAGAATTGTGACTATTTGGATATGAATATTTATACAATCAATAGTAAATAACATCTTAATACTGTTGCGAATATATGGGACATATTCGGGATATATATATGGATACTATTCTATCTATATCCTTCATATAATAATACATGCTCTTGGACCAGAATTAGGTCTCAAAAAGGATCCTTTTTTTACTCATTTTTTTTACTCATTTTTGTACTTATTATTTATTTTCCATTTATGTGCATCTAATGTATAAAGCACCTGGTCCACTTTTTCCAACAAAGGAATTGGGTAAAGTGGGTGAGGCAGAGTAGGACTTGTGCAATAGTAGTCTTTACCCTCTACAGATTTCAGTGATCTTTGGGTGTCCATCATTCTGTTGCCAGTTCATTGGTTATCCTTCCTTCCTGACCACATTTGGTAGGTACTAGTCACTGCATACGTGGACCACACCACAAGACCTGCCTTTTTGGAGTTCACGGACTGTTCAATTGCTACCTAAAATATCCCACCCATTACCTGGTGCCATCCTCACAAGATAATCAATGTTGCTGATCGGTGTACATGACTGTTATACAAGCAGATCTGGACCCACTGCGTCACTGACTAGCTATACTCTGGAGGGGTGTGACTAAACAACTACCTGGTCTTCACTAGAGCCTCTGATGGTGAGGATAGGCTTGGGCCGTTAAAGTAGTTACCAGGTGCCACTCCAGAGCAGTCCCTGAGCCCAGGGGTTCAGATATACCAATGCAAGTACTGAGGGGAAGTACGTGGTCAGGAAGTCTGAAGTCAGGGCTAGGGTTGGGCGATATTCAAAAATATTCCCACGATAACGATATTAAGAAATTTATCACAATAACGATATATATCACGATAAATATCCATTTAAAAGAAAAAAACATTTGGGGCCACAGGGAGATATTACAGTGTATGGGGGCCACGAGGAGACATTATATACTGCACGGGCTGGGATGCTGGCAGGCAGTGGGCCACAAAGAGATGTTATACTGCATGGAGTCAAGGTCAGGAGACGTTATACTGTATGGGGGCCACAAGGAGATGTTATACTGTATGGTGGCCACAAGGAGACGTTATACTGTATGGGGGCCACAAGGAGACGTTATACTGTATGGGGGCCACAAGGAGACGTGTTATACTGTATGGGGGCCACAAGGAGACGTTATACTGTATGGGGGCCACAAGGAGATGTTATACTGTATGGGGGACACAAGGAGACGTTATACTGTATAGAGGCCACAAGGAGACGTTATACTGTATGGGGGCCACAAGGAGACGTTATACTGTATGGGGGCCACAAGGAGACGTTATACTGTATGGGGGCCACAAGGAGATGTTATACTGTATGGAGTCAAGGTCAGGAGACGTTTATACTGTATGGGGGCCACAAGGAGATGTTATACTGTATGGGGGCCAAAAGGAGATGTTATACCTGTATGGGGGCCACAAGGAGACGTTATACTGTATGGGGGCCACAAGGAGACGTTATACTGTATGGGGGCCACATGGAGACGTTATACTGTATGGGGGCCACAAGGAGATGTTATACTGTATGGGGCCACAAGGAGACGTTATACTGTATGGGGGCCACAAGGAGACGTTATACTGTATGGGGGCCACAAGGAGATGTTATACTGTATTGGGGGCCACAAGGAGATGTTATACTGTATATGGGGGACACAAGGAGACGTTATACTGTATGGGGGCCCACAAGGAGACGTTATACTGTATGGGGGCCACAAGGAGACGTTATACTGTATGAAGTCAGGTCAGGAGACGTTATACTGTATGGGGGCCACAAGGAGCAAGGAGACGTTATATACTGTATGTGGGCCACAAGGAGTCGTTATACTGCATGGAGTCAAGGTCAGGAGACGTTATACTGTATGGGGGCCACAAGGAGACGTTATACTGTATGGGGGCCACAAGGAGACGTTATACTGTATGGGGGCCACAAGGAGACGTTATACTGTATGGAGGCACACAGGAGACGTTATACTGTATGGGGGGGCCACAAGGAGACGTTATACTGTATGGGGGGCCACAAGGAGACGTTATAGACGTTATACTGCATGGGAGCCATAAGGAGACATTATACTGTATGGACAATTTTTGAAGCCCCTCCCTCCCTTAGTATAATAAAGTCTTGTGGCCCCCAAGCAGTAATGTCTTCTGGCTTGTGTGTGGGGGACTCATTATTCCCTCATGCCTGCAGTTAGAGATGAATGTGCTGACACTAACTCCAGCTTGCAGGCAGGAAGGGAAGGACCAGGCCAGGGCAGCACAAGACATAGACATGTCACCTTTATTTATGACACCCTCCGTGACCCGGGCCGGTTCTATTCTATGTTTTATTGTCTATCGCTCCTCTTCCTCTGGGCTGGACACTTTTTGCATGCCAGGAGTCAGGCAAAGTGGCGAGGAGGGAGCCGGAGTCTGGAGAGACTTTTCCCGCGGCCACGTCGCTCGTGCAGTAGGATTCCAGTGTCGGATGTCGGTGGGCGGAGCCATGAACATAGGAGTGAGGATATGCCGGGGGCTGCCGCTGTTGGAAGCAATTTGTATTGAGTGGTATGCAGGGGTAGGGGGGGGCGCCGATTTAGAAGCGGTCAATGCAGATGATGTCACAAAATACCGCGGTTATTAGGAAACAGCGATATCGCCATATCGCTGTTTCTTAATACCACGGTATATCGTTGCCACCGGTAAACCGCTCAACCCTAGTCAGGGCAGGCAGCGATCAAGAAAAGACCATAAACAAAGTCCAAGGTCAGAGGCAGGCAGCAAACAAGCAACACAGAAAAGCAGAAACTCCAAAAACATCATCACACTAGGAACTAGACAAGCTAGTGACCAAGAGTTGCTAAGGCGCCTTCCTGGGGCAGGAAGTGCCTTTAAATACTTTCTGCAATCCAGCCATAGGCTGGGAAGATAGGGGGCGTGTAAGTGCTGCCTCACAAGGGAGGAGAGACCCTCCAATGCAAGCCCTAACAAACAGTACAGGACGCAGGCAGGAAGTAAGCCCTGGCATGGAGCACAGATACAACAGTTAAGCTACCTGCTGACCGCGCTTGTAAGCATGGAGCATGACAGCAGGAGGGAAAGAGGGAGTCCGGCGCCTGTTCCCGCAGGTAAGGGCAGCAACGCCGGCACGGACCACTGGGCTAACAATGACTAGTTTTATATATCGTTTTTTTACCCCCTTTTGGAATATATAAGCACACGTTAGTCCTTCCTTTATGGTTAACAATAGGTTTAAGCTAACATCACTCTCCGCACTACTTCCCTGAAATGTAACGTCGAACTATTAAATACCAGACAAGTCGGCGTCAGATGATAAAGTGTAGCTCCGACATGCCAAATTAAAGAAAATCACACCAGGCCTTTTTTCCCTGTTTTATTTAATGGCTACTAATGACAGGATAATTCTTCATGGTTTCTATTCCTGAAAATGTAATTTTAATGCGGGAAGAAGCCTTTTCTATGCTGTTGTTCGAGCTCCTTAAGATGGCATACCGCTATTTATAAATTGCAGTTTCAATCCTGTCCAGAAACGTAAGATATTGTTTACTGTGGCAATTAACATTTCTAAAAGTAAGCAAATTGGCGTTACAGAGATGAATTGCCTGGAGAGCTCAGTGAAATTATCTCTGCAATATGTCGACTGTGTGCGGGAATAAGCATGCTACAAAGGGGAGGGTCCCTGTAATGAAGGCAGAGGACAGCGCAATCCATTACTTACTGGAAACAAAAGAATTTCTTAGCAGATCAGAAAAGTGATGTTGTCCATAGCAACCACGTTACATATGACTGCCATTATTTCAATAAAGCCTCAAGCATGGAACCTGAATGGTAGCACACACAGTCCACAAGGCACCAAACTACAGCACTGAAGGCAATCCATGCCATAGGGCAACACTAGATTACTTTTTTTAATTCCATAAAAATCCATTATGAAAATATCTAGACAAAGTCTCCATATAGAATCTGAACTTAAAGGGGTTGTCCCACGAAAGATATTCTACATTTTTCCAAACCAGCACCTGGATCTGAATACTTCTGTGATTGCATGTAATTAAAAATTTAGTAAAGCCGCTGCGTTATTCACTGAAATCTATCTGTATAGCGCCACCTGCTGTTTGCCCTTTTTTTAAATTCTCTGTCCAGCTCACTGAGGTTGACATAAATGCTCAGTTCCACCCTTCAACTGCAGCAAAACGGACACACCCCCGGAGAAAGGAGGCACATTCTGAGCTGTGATAGGGAAAGAGCTGCAGCAGAAAGGACACATTCCCTGACAAAGTGCACACCCTCTGAGCTGCCAGCTTGAAATAAATCTAGCAGAGCAAAGAATGTGGAGATCTCTGGATCCATGTGAGGTACAGAGCTGGTTCTAGCTTTGTTAGAAAGAGATTGTCATGTACTATATGATGATTGATTTTTTTTTACATTATTCAGGCATAACCCTTATAACAGAGGTAATAATATTAATTATATAATATCCCCAAAGATTGCTTTATTCAACTCAGTAATTAGATGAAGCGCCCACGTGCATTCACAATAAATGTTAGGAAATCAAAGCAGACTAGCCGTTGGTTTCTCTAGGCAAGAGGTTTCTCCCATAAGTTGGCCACACAAGGATCATGTATGGTAAAACATCATGCTTGACCTCTGATAAGAATTGGACATCCCTATGTTTTAAATGTAAATTACAAGGGCATTGTAAGGATTTAACGGGTTTTCCCTCAAGATAGGTCATCAGTATTTGATCGGTGGGGGTCCGACACCCGGGACCCCAGCCGATCAGCTGTTCAAGAAGGCAGCGACACTCCTGTGAGTGCCGCGGCCTTCTCTCTGCTCTTCCTAGCCCAGTGACGTCACATTCATCGGTCACATGGCCTAGGAGCAGCTCAGCCCCATAGAAGTGGATGGGGCTGGGCTGCGATACCAAGTACAGCCAGTATACAATGTACGGCGCTGTGCTTGGTGAGCTGTTAGAAGGCCACATTGCTCACAGGAGTGCCCGTACCTTCTCAAACAGCTGATTGTGGGAGTCTCGGGTGTCAGACCCTCCGAATCAGATACTGATGACCTATCCTGAGGGTAGGTCATCTGTATTAAAATGTTGGAATACCATTTTAAGTATATGATATAAAAAATCCTTGTGTAGTAAGCCCTTAGCATCTCCCTCTACATTGGCCTATCCTTGGTTGAGCAGTATATTGGCCTCTTTTACCCTGCTCTCACAGCCCATGGAAGGGATGAATAAAGATGGCCATATACTGAGATGACTTCAGACAACTACTTGCCAAAGGCCTTGTTGTTCATGGTTTGTCTGGGAAGGTGTTTGTTCTGGTTGACAATATCATGAGTTAAAACAATATATAACCAATTGGCAGATTGGTGACTCAGACTGGACTGGACCTATTTTTAGACCCATACCCTGTGGTGCATGTGTCTGCTGGCACAAACGGCTATCTAAGCATGCCACCCACTGCACTCAACAATGACTGAAAATCTCCAACGTGGTGGACTGACTTTTGCATAGTAATCTGCTTTTGGTCGGTGTCTGCCCTGTGTGAATTTCCCCTTTATTACTTAGTCATTCTGTAAACCAGAATATTTGACAATCCGGCCTCTGACTGGTTTTAGTAATGCTGAATTAAAGGCTATGGACATCTGCAGGGTCATTTTAGTTTTATGATTGCATTTTACTCATTTTGGCCTAAAATCATTTTTTCAGTTGGTGTTTATTACACATTTTTAGAAGTCTTTGTTATACATTTGGTTAAAAACCTGTCTAGTTGCAGACTACCCCTCCTGAGTTCAGTCAGCTGAAGGCTCATGTGTAGCTCTTATCTCTGATCCTGACCTCAGAAAGACTAATTTAAAGGGGTTGTCCCATCTGTGCTGCTCAATAACCTTTCTCTGCCGCATCACCCTGCTTCCTGAATCTTTTGGGGGCAGTTACTAACAATTAAAATGATAGTACAGGCAAGCGATGCACCGTTTATGTAATTGAAGTGCTTGACTGTACGGGCGCGCTCCTGATACAGCTACTAGCTGTTTCTATTATCAGGGTCGCAAGTGCACCACTCTGACAGGGTCTTCACAACCGCTAGGCTGCTCCAAGATGCCTGGGAGCTGTTTAATTGGTTTCTATGGAGCGGGAGGGGGGGGGGTTGGATTGGGAGATAGCGCTCATGGGCAAATATTTGCACTTCCATGGTCCCGGCCACCACAGCCCAGCTCAAGGAATGGAAGACTCTGTGCAAGCGCGGCCACCGCTACAGTCCGTAACCCCTGCCAATAAGCAATGAACAAAGGTAAAGAAGAATTAGGAATAGAGAGAGAAGGAGGCCTTATCAAAAATAAAATTCATAGGGGAAGTTTATTAATATGCTAGAAGGAACAAAATGAAAGCAACTTTGGGACAATCATAGTGAAAATGAAAGCAAGATGGGACAACCATAGTCATAAGCCATAGTCTTATCAATCTAATAAGCGTTTAGCGTTAATGAGTGTTTATGCGGTCAGGAGAGCAAAGATAGGGCTTTAAATGAGACTTCAGCTGACGGAACTTAAAATAAGGCTGATTTTTAACCATATGTATCACAAAAACTGCTGAAAATTTTTAATAAAGACCAACTGAAAAAATGATTTTAAACATGCAATCATAAAAAAATTTCTCCAAAGGTGTCCATAGCCAAGAGAATTTTACTATATCCATCCATATACACATATATATATATAAATACACATATATACAAATTTACATACTGCTGTAAAAAGATCTCATTAGGAGATCTCCATTAAAACCGAAATTGATAAGAACCTGCCGGCTTCTATATTATTTCATAATTCTCAGGACCAAAGTTCATTTGCCATCATTATCATCTAAAGACCCCATCAAATCCGGGAAAGAATAAACTACCTCTGCAGTCTGGATAGCAATTTATGGCTCTGCTGGAATAGCATGGCTGTAATTCTGCCCGGAGAAAAAAAGGAATTAAAAAAAAATAAAAAACGAGCAGTAAAAAAAATCTCCAGCTGAATCTAATTTCATGTAAAACAATATTTCTTTATTCAACAAAAAGAATTGGATTCAGATAGGGGCATATTGAGTGGTAAATAGGCCAATTTTTCATGTGCATGCGAGCCGTTCCCTATGATCTCGCCTTGTTAATCAAGCATGCTGTACATAAAATGTCTGCAGCCGTGCCAAGGGATAGGAGGTTCCGTTGTATAAATTCTCACATGCAGCTAGAAATACAAAGCTTTCAGACAAGCAGGCTACAATTTTAGCATCACTAATAGGCCATTTATATGAGCACACTACAATGTAGGACCGCATGAACGCGGGGCTGTGGAGTAACATTCTTTACCCCCTAAATAGCTTGTTTTTGCCCTTTAATGAATTTCCATCGGAAATGTTTATTTGGGGAGAATGTGGTATTCTGAAATTGTGTGAACAGCATTTATACAAAAGCCACTTTACAGCTTCACAAATCATGTACATACAAAATATCGTAATAATGCTAATATTTGTAAGCCGGGAATCTAAGATCCATACAATAACCCAGCAGTTGCTGTTGTAATGCTGGGCTAGAAGAAAAGCAGGACCTGGTGGTAAGTGCTGTGCTACAGTGCCTCGTATACAGAGAGGTTTATATATGTGTATTCCAATATAGATTTTAGAAATATCAGATGCGTCACCTGAAGCTTGGGACCTAACACAAAAGCTGGTATGAGGGTCTTCCACTTATGTTGCATTATAATATTGGTGATTTTTATATGGCGGAAAGACCTGCTGCTGAGCTCCATCTCATTCAATTGAATGGGCCTGGACCGCAATTTCAAACACATTCGCTATTCAATGTACGGCGCTGTGCTTGGCAATCTATGAGGAGGCCACAGCGCTTCAATGAGTCCTCTTCAAAGAGCTGATCGGTGGGGGATGTTGGCTTCTTGTAGGTTTGAATTTGGGCTACTGTTTCTGCCATTGTTCTGTGTGTCCTTGCCTCGGTTACTTGTTGGTGTGACTTAGTGCCATTGTGCTTGTACTTTGCCTCAGTTTGGTTCTTTGAGGGGTAATCTTTCCTATCTCTGTGTTCTGCACCTTTGCTCTGCTATATAGTTCCTGAGTTTGTGTACTATCCCTAGGTGTGTAACACTGATTCTCTTGGTTCTTTGAACATTTTGCCTATTTCTGGATTTCGTGTTGGAGCTTCTGATCTGTTTGTCCTTGTGACCTGTTCCTGATCTGTCAGTTTGCCTGTCCGTGCTTGGTCTAAATATGATCCTAGTTCTGTTTTCCTTACTTCTAGTACTTGTCTGGTCCGTGTCTGAACTGTGTCCTAGTGTTCTGTGTCTGTTCCGTTTCTACTCTTGTACTGCTGTGCCTGAACTGTGATGTGAAGTCTGTTCCATGGATTTTGTATGTTCTTTGCCTGCTTGTTCTCAGTCTGGTTCTGCGTGGTTCTTTCTATGATCTTGTTTGTGTTTCTGGTGCCCTGCAGTAGTGATTCTAATTAGTTGTGTCTACTGCCAACTACACCAGGACTATTCCAAGAGGTAGCGGCTTGGTGGCTCCCCTGCAGTGGAGTCTAGATGCCTTTACAGGACTTAAAGGGGTTTTCCGGGAGTTAACTACTGATGACCTATCCTCAGGATAGGTCATCAGTATCTGATCAGTGGAGGTCCGACACCCGGGACCAACCCCCCCCCCTTCCCGATCAGCTGTTTGAGAAGGCACCAGCGCTCCCGTGAGCGCTGAGGCTTTCTCTCAGCTTTTCCTAGGCCAGTGACGTCACGTTCATCACACACGTGGCCTAGGACCGGCTCAGCTCCATTCAAGTGAATGGGGCTGAGCGTGATACCAAGGTCATCAGTATGTTAACTCCCGGAAAACCCCTTTAAAAGGTGAATACCAGGGGACCACCAGGACAAGGGCCTTAGGTCTAGCCCAAAGTCAAACCAGTTAGTTGGCGCAGTGCTTCCACAACCATTGTCCGTAACCTTATGATGCACATATACCTTTAAGTAAAGTTAAAGTTAACATAAATTGGGCATGCATATTAAACGGTGGCTGCCACCCTCTATTAACACAGAATTCTCTAACAAAGAGCTTGAAAATAGGTTTCAAAATCTCTGTAAAGGTTTTGGCTGTCTGCTGGTCGGTCTTCTTTTAACAAACTGCTTTTGATGTGGCAGTCATCGATTTTCTACTGTACCAATGCATGAGAATAGAGAGCCTGTGACAGTAAAGCAAACATGGGAAAAAACCCACACACAAATCCCACACATATGAACGAGCTCTCAGAAGTTGTCCATCTATTTCTGAATATTTAAAGAAAAGAGATGGAGATGTGACCGCCAGTAGCAGAGGAAGCATACATTTTATATGAGGATCTCAAGAGTGTTTACAAGACTGTCAACTAGAAGACTCCATAATATGGTCGAGTTCTGCAGATAGTGTAAGAGAGCAATTATCAGCCGAGAATGACAGGCACTGCGGGTTGCCAAGTGAGCACTCCTCCCAACATTGTCAACGTCCACAACTATAATTTTACCCTAACACTCATTATGATGATGGGGTACTCATACTCTAACACTGGAGGGTGACAATTACCAGGTAGCAACAGTAATTGTCATCATTTTACTGTATTATTTATTTATTATGGAGCCCCCATATACTTCAGTGGGGTCTGTACATCTTTTTCTTAATAAATAGAGGAGATACGGTAGGACCCAACTGCATAAACTTTAAAGAGCTGCTTCTCTATCTGCGTATAGAGTCTGTAGTCACATTGAACAAATCTTAAAGGGGTAACCTTGGAAAAGATAATGACGACTTATCCTCTGGAAAGGTCATCATTATAACATCAGCGGGGGTCCAAGTCCTGGCATCCTCGCCGATCATCTGTTTCAGGAAGCCCCCTGTGCTCACCCGAGCTCTAGTGAGCAATGCCGGCTCCAGCAGCTTTCCAAGGACAGCGCCGTACATTGTATAGTGGCAGCAGGGACGAAGTGGGAACTAAAAGTGGCCCTGGAAAAAACCTAAAGGTGGTCCCATGTTGTAGGCAGGTACAAATTGACATAAGGTGTGTCAACACAAGTAGGTGGGGGCAGCATTACCATAGGGAAGCACAAAATACCTCTCAGCAGAACCAAATACCACAGTGCCACACAATATACTGCCTCAGAGGATACAAATACCGTATGACTGTCCCGTGGACGATGATATAGTTGAATTCAGAAGGGTACCCGCGGCCATTCGTCAGGTGCATAAGTACTTGATACCGCTACATTAATTAATGCTGAGAGCATCATACCATTATGTACCCAGCCAGAGGCCGTGTGTTGGGCTTAGGCAGCCCTCTGAGCATTAACCCATCCTGTAGTGTATTTGGCCAGTCTGCCCCTGAGTGCTAGTGCTTGGTATTGCAGCTCGGCCCCATTGACTTAAATGGGGCTGAGCTGCAACTAGGCCCCGTGACCAATGTATAGTGACACCACTAGCCTAGGAAGAGACTGTGGCACTCAAGGCCTATTCTAACAGCTAATGATGGCAACACACACCCCTACAAAACTGACTTTAAAGATTCCCTTATATCTCCAAACAGAACATCACGAGGCGACAGCTACAGATAGCTACAGAATAAGTGAAGGACTTCTGTAAAAAATAAAAATAAAATCAAAAAATATTTCAGCCTTTTCACAAAGCTGGTAACAGGAGAGGTCATGACATTACAAGTTCCAAGTCTATCTCATGATCATACACATAAGGGGGTATTTATCAATCTCCCATGCCAATTTTCTGGCGTTATAAAAGTTGCAAACCTCGTGACTTTTTAAATGCACTGTGACAAAATATTGTTACAAGTGGCATTTCTACACCTCCTTCGCCACTTTCTGTAAAGGGGGCAAGGCGAGTAGGGGATGGGGCCATCTTCATTTATGCCAGTTTTCTGAGACCACATGGACAGGTGAGTTCTATACATCTGTTCACATGGCGCAGTACTGCGTGGTTGCTGTGTGGCTTCGTTGATGTGTCTGTAGGTGGTAGGGTTTAGTCAGCAGGCTTGCTGTTGGGCTGCTGGGTCTCACCGTCTATGGGTGCTGTGTTTTGGCGGTAGTGGTTGGTTTAAATTAGGTGCACCTCCAGCAGCCCAAGGATATCATAGATCTCAGGCTCTTGACAGACTCTGGTCTCGTTGCAAAGATGCAGCTTGGTCAATACCCCCAGGAGCAACCTATGCAAAATAGCATTCCTCCAGTGGAAAAAAGCTGAGTAAATACCTCTTCCAGTAAGAAGAAAGCATCCGCCACCTGTATGTAGCTATCCTGTAAGTCAATGTTCAACCCTTTTAAGCATATCATGGCTTATCAGCCGATCTATACACCCACATATGTTGGCTGTGTGGGATGTCTGTGCATTTATCTTCAGAAGGTACTAATTCTCCTTGCAGAGATCCAGCTCTAAGGGAGTCTTTATGGCAATGCCTATGGGAAAAGTATGAAAAATGGCTCCCATCCAGAAGGAAGCCAAATGAGAACATTTCTATACCAGGCTCCACAGAGTATAAGCTCTCGAAAACATAAATGGTTAAATTCTGCATCGTAACGCCGATGTAAATAATGAAATGACAAGATAACCACAGCTTGCTGACTCTGAACAGTGGAGCAATCACAAACACTATCTTCAATCAATGAGGAACCCACCCGAGAGAGTGCAGTGTGCGGCAGGGCTCACTGGGGGTTCTGCTTTGCTTAAATGGCTGATAGCAAGCATTCAGTGATTTACATTTCCTACAATGGCTCCGGTTTATCCTGATATCTTTTCAATAACAATTGTTCTTTTTTTCAACATAGTAAGCAGTCTGCGCAGTCTACAAATAATCAACCCCAGGCTTTCCTATAAATATAAGTGACACTGTGCAATTCACTTATCCCGTGAATATACAACTGCTCCTGTTGGCCGTCCTGTCTCCAGGCCAGGTTCCCTTTAGATAAAACCATTTTATAGGCATCCTCCAGTGATGGACTAGTGAGGGCAACCACATCTACTTATCAGTTCCTTGGATCAATGATTTGGCATTTCAAAAATAAATCTGCCACATGTGCTGATGAACATGGGTGCTCATTATCTCCATAAGTCCTCCATGATGTTTAGAAAAGATGAGATTTATCCACTTCCGAGAAGCATCTGCAGGGGTAACTGTGTGATATTGGTGTGGTCTGGACAATAACAAAAATTTTAATAAGGGTTAGACTGGCATAAAAAACAAAAACAAAGGAAGAGATACTCAATTTTCCATTCCTCTGCCACTCCTGTTCGGACGATCTCCTGAGACCCCCCCTCCCACTGGTCTCCCCTTTTCCATTTCAACACAGAAATGTGGTTACTTAGGCAGACACTGGATCGGACTGTTCACTGCTGTGGCCAGTGACTGTTTGAGGAGCCGGACACCCTTCGTATTATCGAGAAGGACCAAGAAGCGGAGACTAATGGGGACCTGGGAAGTGTCCAAATGGAAGTAGTAGATGAGGTGAGCATCTTTAGCTCTTTTAGACCATTCTGGCCTTTTTCTGAACAGAGAACCCATCTAATTGGCAGTTCAAAAAGTTATATAGTAAGTATAATTGTTTTCATAGGGCATTGAATGTCTACAAATTACTCTTAGCCCTTTAACAAATAGTTTGGCAGGAGTCTACAAAGTAATTTCATGGAGAACCAAGAAAGTAGCGAGATTGGATAAGAAATTGTAATTGTCTAGTTAGCCATATAAGTATAATCTGACTATAAGCAATGGCTAATGATACGATCCGGTAAACTAATCAGAAATTTAGCACTAATACGTAGAAAAATAAGAAAACTAATAATCAAATCATACAACAATGAAAATATCATTGCCTTCATTAAACTATTTGTATAGAAATTGCTAGCAATAATAGCCAAAAAATGACCATTGAGGGTAAGGCTGGCCATACACATGACGTACATTTTGGCTTAAACCCCCTATAGACACGCATTCTCCATTCAGCCGAATATATAAATGAGATCTGAATGAACGTAAGCTGCAGCCAGACACCTCTGGCAGGGGGTTATCTCCTCGAGAGCAAAAAGCTCTGGTATGTTGAAATCCAACAACCTGATCCATATCTCCTCTGACATCATCTGTTGGGGGGAAATCGTCGGCCAGTTCCGCCACAATCAGCGGGTTCAGCCAGTGTTCATATAGTGTATATGCCCAGAGAACAGTGAGAACAGATTTTATACAGGAATTGTAACAATAACTGAAATTTGTCTATTATTACTAATAATAACTCTGTAACAATATCATTTAATAAAGCCCAATACCATTTCCATTTTTTTTCTGAATATTGTTTTTTTTATTTTTACATATACCAATAGAAGAGGCTTAATTTAGCCAAATTTTCAATTATAATTTATAATTTTTTATCTTTTATGTCTTAATGCATGGTGGCTCAGTGGTTAGGACTGGTGCCTTGCAGCGCTGGGGTCCTAAGTTCAAATCTGACATCTGCATGGAGTTTGTATGTTCTCCCCGTGTTTGAGTGGGTTTCCTCCCACACTCTAAAGACATACAGATAGGGAACTTAGATGTGAGCCACATTGGGGACAGTTGGATGCTAATTAGAGATGAGCGAACGTGCTCGAAACGAGCACTGTAGCGCTCGGCTCCCCTGCGCTCGCATGGGCACAGGCAGCCGCTTCCGTCCTCCTGAGAGGTAGCCGAGCGGTACAGTGCTCGTTTCGAGCACGTTCGCTCATCGCTAATGTCTGTAAAGCTGCGGAATATAGTAGCGCTATATAAGTGCGCAAGTGCAATGCCCTCTTGGGATCCAGTAAATCTGGCTATCTAGCTCAGTTTCCTTCACTTGAAGCCAACTGATACTGATTCCACAGTATTCTAACTATTCTATATTGTTCATATAGATACAGTGCATCAAGTGCTATGCTGGATGTCAAATAGCACTAGACAGAAAATTCCTCAAATCAAAAACAAAGAACGATTCTTTTAGCCGACCAATGCTGGATAGTCGGTAAGGATGCATTCCTAGCACGTTTTTACCCTACATTTAACATAAACATTGGGAAAAAGAGGATGCAAAAGAGTAGTACACAATGCTTTTGCCTATTGCAGAGTCCTGCAAAAAAACTATTCTTTAACGTATACATATTTTTTTTACAATAGAACCTGTGGTGTAGGAGGCCCCTGTATGGCATCCTTCTGAGGAACCTGTCTGAGGCCTAAATGACAAAAGATCTTTCCATGAAAGAATGTTCCCAGACCTGATCTCATTCCCAGACTATTCCCAGAAAGATTGCTGGTCCTTCACCTTATGTTATCAAACATGCATGGCCAGTTTGAGTGATTGTAATGGCAAATATGCATGGCTGCATCTGTGTAACCATTGTTCATCACATTTTCATCCATCAATCTACTTCTATTTAATGTGTATGTCTGTAAAATATATTTTAAAAAAAAAAACAAAAAAAATACCAGTTTGTAGAATATCTCAATCAACTATTATGCCTCTTTAGTCCTATTTTATTTCTGGACATATTTTTCTGACTACCAAGAGTCTCCTTTGTAGTCAGGCTCAACAGAAGCTGCTCTTAAAGTGGTTGTCCACGATTCTTCAATTAATGGCCTATCCTAAGTATAGGCCATCACTATTTAATTGGTGGCGGTCGTACGCCCTCCCCCCCTTCCCCTTCCCTGGCATTCAGCTGTTCTGCAGTAGCTCTGGCAGTGTAAGCCGGCACAAGGACTATACAGCTCCGCCCACTGTGCAGTTGGTTACTGCAGGCCTGCTTCTCTTGAAGTCAAGAGGCCATCACTTGTAAAATCCTGGACAACCCTTTTAAGACTACTATTTTGACATCTGCCTTTTTGCTGGATCCGGCAGGGGATCAGCAAAAACGCATCCGGTCAATAATACAACCATCTGCATCCGTTCAGAAGGGATCCGGCTGTATTATCTCCAAAATGAACAAGACAGGTCCGAAAAAACTCATCTGGCATGAACACAATGTAAGTCAATGGTGCGTATTGATCTGTATCCCATGACGCACACAAAATCGTTGCTTGCAGCGGTTTTCTGTCCAGCATGGGAACGCAACAACACAGAACAGAATGCAATTTGGAGCACTCCGTTCCCTTTTGTTCAGTTTTGTCCCCATTGACAATGAATGGGGACAAAACTAGTGCGTTTTCCTCCAGTTTTCCTCTGCCGGATCTCATCACTTAATTCAAATTGTTTTGGTTGAAACTGTCCACTTTGATTAACTTTAGGTCTCGTCCACATTTCCGTTTTTCACACACGCAACCATTGATTTAAATGTGTCTGTTCACATTTCAGCATTTTTCTACTGACCGTGGGTCAGTAAAAAAATCACGGGGACATGCACTACTTTGATCTGTGATGCGGACCAAGCACGCCCATTGAAGTCTATGGGTCCGTGAAAATCACTGACACACAATCGTGTTGTGTCTGTGATGCGTCCGTTTTTCACTGATGACTAATAGGAGATTCTTTGGAAATTAATTTTCAGCTGAGCAACGTCAGCGAATTATGGATGCCACATGGATGGTAAAAACGGACATACGGACAAACCACAGACCCTTCACGGACAGCTTCACGGATGAAACACGTACGCTTTTTTTCACGGATGTGTCACTGACACGGAAATGTGGATGAGGCCTTAGACTAACATGTATGGGTTCCTTTAGACTCCTAGCACATGGGATGTTCTCTCTAGGCATTTATCCTGCAGCTGCAGATGTCACGCAGCAGGATGACTGAGAAAAAAACATCTCAGCAGCAAGGAGAAAAGGAAGACTGAGGAGGAGGCATTACAGTCTAGAGCGGTGAGAGTTGGGAGGGTATTGGAAGAGACTGCCTCAGTGTGGGGAGGCTGACCTCACACAGCAGGTGGGATGGATTGTGTCTTCTATGAGTCACAAGGCAGTTTGCTGCTGTGATGAGACCATATAGGAGGGAGAGTGTTGGTGGCATGAATGCTTTAACCCGTTCAGCCCCAGATGATTTTCAGTTTTTGCATTTCCATTTTTTTAATACTGGCTTTCTCCGGGACAGTACGATTACAGCGATATCACATTTGTACAATTATTATTATGTTTTAATACTGAAAAAATAAAAACTTTGGAAAAATATACATTGCTCTCATTTTTTGCATGTGATCCATCATTTTTAATGATCATTTTTGAGCGTGGATGACTTTTTGATCACTTTCTATTCAATTTTTTCAGGGGAAGTAAAGCGACAAAAAATGGCGATTTGGCCATTTTTATTTTTGTCACAGCATTCACCATACAGGATAAATATAAGTTTATATTTTAATAGTACAGGTGTTTTGTGATACAGCAATGCCTATGATCTTTATTTTTTTATTATGAGGAAGGGGGGGGGGTATTTAGAATTTTTATATATTTTATAAAAAAAATAGTTTTCCTTTTTTAGGTCCCTTTAGGGGACTTCAATATGCCATCTTCAGATCGCTTCACTCTTACACTGCAATGAATTACAATTGAAGTGTAAGGAAAATTTTCTATGATCTTATGGAGCTCTGCCACCTGCAGGCCTCCACAGGAATTACAGCTTGGTTCCTTCAGAGAGACCCAGGCGGGGAAACTGTTCAGGCCTAAGCACAGATTTCCCAGGGAAAGCCACCTCAGATGCCGTGGTAACAATTGACCATGGCATCTGAGGGGTTATTAAATGTCTACGATTGCTGTCACTGCCAATCACAGACCATAGCTCCGGGTGTCTGCTGTTTAAAGAGGACCTTTCATGACTTTTAAAAAATGAATCTGCACTATCTACCTGATAGTGCGTCCCCCACTGATGCCAGCAGCGTTGTTTTCTTTGCAAATTGTCCCCCGGTGGCTTCACACGGGCCCCCCGTTCTTCTGTCCGGCTTTATGCTAATTAGAAAGCATCGGAACAGGGAGGAGGAGACTCCCTGTTCCTCAATGGGCGTTGCTTCTGCCCTGCTGTGAGCGTTGTCCAATCAGAGCAGACCGCTCACAGCAGGGTTGAACTCCTTCGGCCCTGCTGTGAGCGGTCCGCTCTGATTGGACAGCGCTCACAGCAGGGCAGAAGCAACGCCCATTGAGGAACAGGGAGTCTCCTCCTCCCTGTTCCGATGCTTTCTAATTAGCATAAAGCCGGACAGAAGAACGGGGGGCCCGTGTGAAGCCACCGGGGGACAATTTGCAAAGAAAACAACGCTGCTGGCATCAGTGGGGGACGCACTATCAGGTAGATAGTGCAGATTCATTTTTTAAAAGTCATGAAAGGTCCTCTTTAAAAGAGTAGAAACAAGGCGGCTTTGGCGCCTACTTCATTCACAAGTGGACGCCATTTTTAAACCCTGGATTTCCACTGTACATGCAGCAGTCCTCTGTACAGGTGGCTTTTGGTTCTAGTATCTTGTTTAAAAAATAAAAATCTTGAGGAGGAGCACCATGATCAACACGAAATATGCAAAAATAACTACATGAAATTCACATGCTAAAGGTCCATTAAAGGGCATTAAAGGATTATACCCATCTCAGACATTGGTGGCATAACGCTAGCCATCAATGTCAGATAGGTCCCACCTCTGGGACACGCTCCAATCTCTAAAACAGGGCCCTCAAAGCAAAGGAGAGAGCACCGTTTACACGCAATGTCCTCTCCATTCACTTCTATGAGAGTTCTAAAAATAGGAGAGCAAGAATGCTTAGCTATTTTCAGATGTCCCATAGTGGTGAAAGGAGAGGACACTGCATGTGCACGGCCACCTCTCCGTTCACGGGTGCGGAACTGCCAGAAGTAGCTGAGCCAGCGCTTTTCTATTTTCAGAACCCCCTTGGCGGTGAATGAAGAGTAGCTTGCAAGGTGCGTTCTCCTTTCCTTTGGGGGCTTGTTCTGGACATAAGAGCTGGTCCCTAAGGTGGGACCTGCACCGATGACTCTGGTGGCATATATGCCATTAATGTCTGAGATGGGAATACCCCTTTAAAGAAATAGCTGACCATAAGGATGAATTTATTCTGGATATCTCTCATTTCTATTTGGTAAGGCTGCGCAGATGAATAAATCATGTTTAAATAAAAGTGATGCAAGACCTGAAATATGAAATCTACACTCAGCTTAGCTTAGCATGTGCAACCTGCCAGCAGAAGCCATGAGATCCGGGCAGTACATGAGCTGGTCCAACACAGAAATTCCCAAGGTATGTGTAATAAGCATGGTAAATCTTTTATACTGGATACAGAGGCGTACACGAGCTGCATATCGGCTTTGTGCACAAGCCAATGGCTTTATAATCAGCCAATAATAGAGGAAAGATATCTGACATGGCCAGCACTGCGGGGGATTGCTCTTCTAAGAAACTAATGAATGAGAACATGCTGCAGGTTATAAGGATGTCCTGCTCCAGACAGCGCAGAAGATCAATGCATCAGACAGCTGCAAGTGCATTAGGTGACCTAATTGTCTGGAACTCCAGCAGATCTTGCGTGTTCACACAGAGCATCAATTATATATATACTGTGTGCTCCCTGGGCTAAAATAAAGACCGCAGCCAAGGTAAACAATGCCACGTTCAATCTATGGCAAGGCTGGCTGCAATCTATTATATGACTCGAGGAATGGTGAGGAGAAATTCTCTCATAAGAAATATTATTTGAGGGGATGAAGGTAATGAAAGTGGTGTGTGGCTGGAACTTATGGTATGTTCAATCATTTTTATTTCTAGATCTGAACTTTTCAGACCAGTCTTTTTTATTTCATTTTTGTAGGCCTGTCTCCAAAGGTCTACTCAAAGGTCTTCACTTGCATATAATTACTTAAAGAGGACCTTTCATGGGTCCAGGCATAGGTAAGTAAAGACACCGTTTTGTAGGGCAAGTAATGGGGATGTAGGTGTTCATACTATTTTTGCAGGGTGCCACTCCGTTCGCCCGCTGCGACCCTGTAAAGTTTTGGCGAGCGCTATGCTAATGCATAGCATCGGAACAGGGAAGAGGAGACGCCAGGGATTCTCAATGGGCGTCTCCTTCTCCCTGGCTTTTGCACTGTCCAATCGCAGCGGAGAGCGTCACAGCCAGAGGAAACCTTCTCCCTGGCTGTGACGCTCTCCACTGGGATTGGACAGCGCTACAGCCAGGGTGAAGGAGACGCCCATTGAGAATCCCTGGCGTCTCCTTCTCCCTGTTCCGATGCTATGCATTAGCATAGCGCGTGCGCGAACTTTACAGGGGCGCAGCGGGCAAACGGAGCGGCGCCCTGCAAAAATAGTAAGAACACCTACATCCCCATTACTTGCCCTACAAAACAGTGTCCTTACTTACCTATGCCTGGACCCATGAAAGGTCCTCTTTAAAAGGCATCTTCAGCAAATTTGTACCTATGAAACTGGCTGACCTGTTACATGTGCACTTGGCAGCTGAAGGCATCTCTGTTGGTCTCATGTTCATATGTGCCTGAACTGCTGAGAAAAATGAAGTTTTAATGTATGCAAATGTGCCTCTAGGAGGAACGGAGACATTTATTTTTCCCTTCTTCTGATCCGTCACAAAAACAACCCCCAAAAAACAAGATGCCTTGCAGAAATTCCACACAAATTTCCATGCGGATTTCTGTGCATTTTTGCACCAAATCCACATCAAAATCCGCATGTGCTACTTGTTGCCTCATATATCACCATTCAATTGAAAAGTCTGAAATCCACACCAAAAGTCACCCAAAGTATTGACATGCTGTGGATTTCAATATCTGCATAGTAGGTCAATTTCCACACAGAATAACAGCAAACTGTACATGAGGTTTATCTACTCTCATACACTTTGCTGGTACTGTGTTATGTTGTGCTTTTCCCACATAAGAATCCAGAGGGGAAAAAACATGGAGAAGCCACAACGTGTGAAGGTAGCAAAAGAGTGATGTTCAAAACTTAAAAAAGCAACACCCACCTCACGGATCCCCTGCCGCCCGTGGCTATTTGCTATTTTATATATATCTTCTAATGTCTCTTATAAAGCATGTTTTTGTAACTACCACACAGCAGTTGCATACATGTTGGACCACCACATATTTTATTTCTCATGCTTATATAACGCTGACATGTTCTGCAGCTCTCTGCAGACATTGTCATCGCTCACTGTTCCCAGTGGGATTCACAATCTAGATCTGTATAATATATCCTTTTTGGAATGTGAGATTAAACCCACATAAACATTTGAAGAACAAACTGCAGATGTTGTCCTCAGGATTCGACCCTGGAAGGTACCAGAGCAGGAAGGCACCAATGCTAACCACTGAGCCACTGCCCATTGTAAGGGATCGCTCTCTCAAGGGGTCGGCAATGACAGACTTCTCATCAAACAGGGTGTTTTCAAGCTCAAACAGTGCTTTATTGTGTCACTTTAAGCAGTACAGATGATCTTTCCAGTTATCATGTCACTGGGTGAGGGTCCAGCACCAGCACCACAAATACAAAATAAACACCTGTCCGTCTGGGCTCTACCTAATACATAGGTCTCTCTAACTCACCTCTAAGACGCAGCTGACACAAGGGGTGAGATCCGGCTTTACTCAGCCATTTGGTCCAGCAGCCTTCTGGCTGTGACCACACCAGTACCTTGGGGGGATATGGTCCAAGAGTCCCCCCGATTCTGACCGTGTGACATCTCTTTCTTCAGGTGTCGTAGGTCCCCCAAATTCAATCTTCCTCAGCCTTGTAGCCCTACAGCCCTCCTGGCTGGAACCACACAGAGCCTCTGCAGGCTTCCTTTTCAAAATCCTCCCTCACCTGAGGATAGTTGCTCACTTTTAAAATGAGAACCGTGGACATGGGCCACCTGTGAAACCCAGAGTGGATTGTGGGGAAAACACAGTAAACCATGATATGTATCTCCTCTAATAGGTTTCCTGCACCATTCTAGGGGACATATCTTCTCTCATATATGAGGCCTGTCACTGCCTCACATCATATAAACAACTTCTCACCATGGATATGCTGGAGAGGAGAAATGCGGGCCTTGGGTCCCTCATAATAGAGACTGATGAGAGTCTCAGGGGTGGAGCCCAGTGCCAATGAACTTTAACACCAATTCTGTATATAGGTGACAAACCTTCTCTACTAGTCAGCCATTTATAGAAGAGGATATCGAAAAGATAATTATATCAAAGACAACATAGTGGTTGAATATGAAACACAGGTTCCACAATAGCTGATTTGGGTGAAGATGAATGGAAGATGACCAATGAACACTTCAACACCCCAGTGAGTAGTCTGCTTAACTGAGCCATGGGGAAGAACCTGCCATGTGAACCTTCTTGGTTTTAATGGATAGCAGATCGTGGTTACAGAAGTAGAGGTGAAATTAGTGGGGAAGGGGGGGGGGCAGAATCAATGTCAGAAAATACAAGTGCATGTCAATAAATTAGAATATCATCAAAATGTTTTTTTTCCAGTAATTCAGTTCAAAAAGTGAAACACATATATTATATAGAGTCATTACAAACAGAGTGAACTTTTTCAAGTGTTTATTTATGTTAATGTTGATGATTATGGCTTACAGCCAAGGAAAACCCAAAAGTCATTATCTCAGAAAATTGGAATAATTAACCCAAAACATGTGCAAAGGCTTCCTAAGCCTTTAAAAAGGTCCCTTAATCTGGTTCAGTAGGCGACACAATCATGGGGAAGACTGCTGACTTGACAGATGTCCAGAAGGCTGTCACTGACACTCTCCACAAGGAGGGTAAGCTACAAAGGGTCATTGCTAAAGAAGCTGGCTGTTCACAGAGTGCTATATCAAAGCATATTAATGGAAAGTTGATTGGAAGGAAAAGGGTGGTGGAAAAAGGTGCACAAGCAACAGGGAAAACCGCAGCCTTGATAGGATTTAAGAAAAGGACTTTCCTAAATTTGGGGGAGACTCACAAGGAGTGGACTGCTGCTGGAGTCAGTGCTTCAAGAGCCACCACACACAGACGTATCCAGGACATGGGCTACAAGTGTCGCATTCCATGTGTCAAGCCACTCATGACCAATACACAACGCCAGAAGCGTCTTACCTGGGCCAAGGAGAAAAAGAACTGGACTGTTCTCAGTGGTCAAAGGTGTTGTTCTCAGATGAAAGTAAATTTTGCATTTCATTTGGAAATCAAGGTGCCAGAGTCTGGAGGAAGAGTGGAGAGGCACTCAATCCAAGCTGCTTGAAGTCTAGTGTAAAGTTTCCACAATCAGTGATGGTTTGGGGAGCCATGTCATCTGCTGGTGAAGGTCCACTGTGTTTTATCAAGACCAAAGTCAGTGCAGCCGTCTACCAGGAAATTTTAGAGCACTTTACGTTTCCCTCTGCCGAAAAGCTTTTTGGAGATGGAATTTTTATTTTCCAGCAGAACTTGGCACCTGTCCACACTGCCAAAAGTACCAATACCTGGTTTAATAACCACAGTATCACTGTGCTTGATTGGCCAGCAAACTCGTCTGACCTTAACCCCATAGAGAATATATGAGGTATTGTCAAGAGGAAGATGAGAGACACCAGACCCAACAATGCAGATGAGCTGAAGGCTGCTATCAAAGCAACCTGGGCTTCCATAACACCTCAGCAGTGCCACAGGCTGATCGCCTCCATGCCACGCCGCATTGATGCAGTCATTCATGCAAAAAGGAGCCCCAACCAAGTATTGAGGGCATTCACTGGACATACTTTTCAATTGGCCAACATTTAGTAACAGTTTATAAGGCCGAAAAAAGACATCTGTCCATCCAGTTCGGCCTGTTTTCCTACAAGTTGATCCAGAGGAAGGCAAAAAAACTCTGTGAGGTAAAAGCCAATTTTCCCCATATTAGGGAAAAAATTCCTTCCCGACTCCAATCAGGCAATAAAAATTACTCCCTGGATCAACGACCCATCTCTAGTAACTATAACCTGTAATATTATTACCCTCCAGAAATACATCCAGGCCCCTCTTGAACGCTTTTAGTGAACTTACCATCACCACCTCCCCAGACAGAGAGTTTCATAGTCTCACTGCTCTTACCGTAAAGAATCCTCTTCTATGTTTGTGTACAAACCTTCTTTCCTCCAGACGCAGAGGATGTCCCCTTGTCACAGTAACAGTCCTGGGGATAAATAGATCATGGGAGAGATCTCTGTACTGACCTCTGATATATTTATACATAGTTATTAGATCTTCCCTCAGTCGTCTTTTTTCTAAAGTGAATAACCCTAATTTTGATAATCTTTCTGGGTACTGTAGTCCACCCATTCCACTTATTACTTTAGTTGCCCTCCTCTGAACCCTCTCCAGCTCTGCTGTGTCTGCCTTGTTCACAGGAGCCCAGAACTGTACACAGTACTCCATGTGTGGTCTGACTAGTGATTTGTAAAGTGGCAGGACTATGTTCTCATCACGGGCATATATGCCCCTTTTGATCCAACCCATTATCTTATTGGCCTTGGCAGCAGCTGTCTGACACTGGTTTCTACAGCTTAGTTTGCTGTTCACTAAAATTCCTAGGTCCTTTTCCATGTCAGAGTTACCCAATGTTTTATTCAGTATGCACTGGTGACTTGCATTATTCCTTCCCATATGCATAACCTTACATTTGTCAGTGTTAAACCTCATCCGCCACTTCTCTGCCCAAGCCTCCAGTCTATCCAGATCCATCTGTAGCAGTGCACTGTCCATTTCTGTGTTAATTACTTTACACAGTTTAGTGTCATCTGCAAAAATTGATATTTTACTGTGCAAGCCTTCTACAAGATCATTAATAAATATATTGAAGAGAATAGGGCCCAATACTGATCCCTGTGGTACCCCGCTAGTGACAGTGACCCAATCTGAGTATGTACCGTTAATAACCACCCTCTGTTTTCTATCACTGAGCCAGTTACTTACCCACATACAGACATTTTCTCCCAGGCCAAGCATTCTCATTTTATATACTAACCTTTTATGTGGTACCGTGTCAAATGCTTTGGAAAAGTCCAGATATACGACATTCATTGATTCGCCGGGGTCCAGTCTAGAGCTTACCTCCTCATAGAAACTGATTAAATTGGTTTGACATGACCGATCCCTCATGAAACCATGCTGATTTGGAGTTATTTGCTTATTTTTATTGAGGTACCCTAAGATAGCATCTCTTAGAAAAACCTTCAAACAGTTTACCCACGACAGATGTTAAAATTACCGGCCTATAGTTTCCAGGCTCTGTTTTTGGACCCTTTTTGAATACTGGCACCACATTTGCTATGCGCCAATCCTGTGGAACACTCCCTGTCAGTATAGAGTCCTTAAATATCAGAAATAAGGGTCTGGCAATGACATTACTTAATTCTCTTAGGATACGGGGGCGTATGCCATCCGGTCCTGGCGATTTGTCTATTTGAATCTTTTTAAGACGCAGCTCTACTTCTTCCTGGGTCAGACAGGGCACTTTTAAAGTGTTTCTGTGTTTAAATAAAAATTTTACAGTTGGTCTAACATAATATTCTAATTTTCTGAGATAATGACTTTTGGGTTTTCCTTGGATGTAATCCATAATCATCAACATTAACAGAAATAAACACTTGAAAAAGTTCACTCTGTTTGTAATGACTCTATATAATAGATGGGTTTCACTTTTTGAATTGAATTACTGAAAAAAACAACTTTTTGATGATATTCTAATTTATTGAGATGCACTTGTATTACATGATATTATCTAGAAGATACAGTATCTAAAGGGATCCATAAATAGCTAGTAATTTTAATCATTATCTTAGTCAGGGCAAGGTTCACACATGTTTGTTCCACACATGAGGTGTAGTGTTCATTAAAACCATGGAGTGCAGTAATCAGGAGCACACAAATGCTACAGGGAGGAAAGTATAATTTTTTTCTTGAGACTGCCTGACATAAAACAATCAGGGGGCAACAGATTAAAGGGGTATTCTCATCTTAGACAATGGGGGCATATCGCTAGGATATGCCCCCATTGTCTTATAGGTGCGGGTCCCACCGCTGGGACCCGCACCTATAGCCAGAACGGAGCGGGGAGCGCTGCGCCTGGAGGACCCCAGGTTTCCGGGGGTCCGGCCACCACCAGGCGCAGCTCCCCGCGCCGCTCATAGGAATGAATGGGAGCCGGGCCGTGCATGCGCGGCGCTCCATTCATTTCTATGGAGCCGACGGAAGTAGCCGAGCCAGTGCTCGGCTATTTTCGGCGGCCCCATAGAAATGAATGGAGGGCGGCTGCGCATGCGCAGTGCGCCCTCATTCACTTTCGGGGGCTCCGTTCTCGATATAGGTGCGGGTCCCAGCGGTGGGACCCGCACCTATAAGACAATGGGGGCATATCCTAGCGATATGCCCCCATTGTCTAAAATGAGAATAACCCTTTAAGACTGGTGTTTCATATTCCACCATTTTTGAAAAGTGGCAACAGTGGCTGAAAATCATAAAAAAAGCACAAGTTTTGCACAAAACGTGGCCAAAAATGTTCAACTTTTTCTAGAACACAGCCAATGAAAAATTCCCCATATGTTCTAACCAAAATTATTTGAGACAAGGGCAGGCAGTCTAATAAGCAACTATGCCTTGGCCATGGTGATGCTGGCCTGGGTGAAGAAGCCTAACTACAACTATGATGTCATGTTCTAGATAACCATGTGTAGATAATTTTAGTTTATCATCTACAAATATAGAATTCATATAAAACTCCCAACACCAACATTTGACATTCTGTGAACATTCTGATGATTTCTGACATCAGGTTTTTATCCCTAGTTTTGGTGGGTAGTGGTTAGAGGAGCAAGGGCAGAAGAATAACACACAAGTGCATGCATTTCATCAGATAGTCAAGGCCTTTTTTTTGTTATACATGATATTACATTATGCAAATTGAATGAGTTACACATATGAGAATGAAATCATCACCCCTTTGTTCACAGCTCAACCCCTATATGAGTACTACTACCATCATCACATAGCTTAAGGGAATAGGGAAAGTAAATCCAGAAATGTCTGGTGTTACATTGCCAGAGGTGGATGTCACAGAAGTGTAATGAATCCTAAGCCAGTATCAGATGCTACAATAAATCGCAGGTTCCAGATGTTCTAATATGTGACCCATAAATATAATACAAATAATGATGTATCATAGGGAAGTTGTCTAGATACCAAGGATAGGGGAAAGGAAGGTAATGAAAGAAGAACTATGACTTTAAGGCTTATTATAATGTACATAATATGATGAAATGTGGCAATTCCACATTATTTGTAATATTTTTACACTAATCCCCAGAGCACTTTGGTTCTGAGTCAGTGTATATAATGGGGTTGTCCAGGATTTTCTGAAATTTGCATGGAAGTAAGGAATGTTGTACCGAAGCGCATGGAGTCCTGCGTATGATGGTGTTACATGAGGGAGATACCTGTACATACATGGAGCATGCCACAATTTTTCTTCTGCTAGATTTGTATGGAATCTGAAAGACCACGACTGGAATCATATATCGGAAGCATATGAGGTACAATGGAGCACATGTACTTCCATGGGTGCCCTATTTTTGTCCCTAACTGTAATACAGCCATGTGCTATGAGTCAGAACAGAATTTTTAGGCATGGAAAGGAGTAAAAGGCCATGTACACCAAAGTGTTTAGCCCCTTTCTCTGTCCAGCCTTGATTCTCTAGTAGTAAGCTCTGTCAGGCAGCAGCTCCTTATCTCTGATTTCTGACCTTCTAAACACTCATTTCAGCTCCATTCTTATCTTACTCATAAGAATATGGCTTAAAGGGGTTATCCAGCACCTATAATGCCCCCAAAATTCCCAGGCACCTCATACACTGCATCTCCAATAGCAGGCTACGACAGGGACGAGCTTCTCTAACGTTACTCATGATGCTAGGGAGGCTCGTCCCCGCCGTGGCCTGCTATTGGCTGAGGTAACACTCCTGGTTTTGACTCACAAATACTGATGAAAGGTACTGACTAGAGATGAGAAAATCGATTCTAAACTAATCAGATCCATTATGAATTCCATTCCAAACAAATTCAAACTTTTGTCTATTTGCTTCTGACAAATCGTGCAAAGTGACCCCCGTGCCATTTTACTGTGAAAATTGGAGTGGTAGGGCAGTGAGGATGAAGATGAAGGATCATATCACACTGGGAGGGAGCGGGGGGCTTGCCCCGATTGTCTCACAGGCTGACAGACAGTTCTAAATGTCTTACATTTAGACCTTTTTCTACGCCTAAAACAGGTGTAGAAAATGGTAAATGAGATGGGCCTAACAGCCATAGGCATCGCCGTATAGAAAAATGCCCAATATTTTTCCCATACAACAAACGGCGTAAAACATTAAAATGGCCAAAGCAACATTTTTAAAAAAAAATTAAATAAAAACTGATGAAAAAGTCGTACACATGTCTAAATGGTATCACTAAAAACTACAGATCGGCCTGCAAAAAAAACGAGCAAGCTTTTTGTCAGATATTACATGTTGGCAAATAGGAAATTATAAAATGTTCTATCAACACTGCGTTTTTTTGTAGAGGCCTTTTCATATTAGGTTTCCTGGCAATTGTGTTTACTTAACCTTTTTTTTTCAAATCACAGCACACTCTGAATGTGGCATTTTTTCAGATGTTTTCCCATAGATTTCTCTAACATCTGAAAAAAAAGCAAGCAAAATGTGTAGCCAAGAAATGCCCCTCCCCTCTACACATTCTTCATTACATGGCCGATTTTAGCAGTCTCAAAAAATAAAATGTTCCCCCTCCTAAAAAGAAAAAAAATATATAAAAGTAGCAGCACCTTAAAAGGCTTTGTGGTACTTAAATATTGATGACCTATCCATTTATTTGAATTGGACTTTGGCTGAACATGTCCTGGTCACTAAGCAGTAAATGAAGCTGTGCTAATACTGGTGTGCCACAGATTCTGTGGCGGGACTCAGATTCCCTCTGATCTGGCACTGATGACCAATCCTAAGGAGAGGTCATGAATATTTCAGTCCCAGAAAACCCTTTTAAATTAGCTGTTTTATACGATACGGTCATACGATAGGCCATCAATATCTGATTGGAAGGGGTCTGACACCCTGCTCCCTGCCAGAGCCACTACACAGCTCCATCCATAGTGTAGCGGAGAGAACCAGTTCACCTCAATGCGGGCAGCACTGCAGTAACCAGTTCTGTCTACTGGTTACTGAAGAACGGCCATCAATAGTAAAATCTTGGTCATCCCCTTAAAGGTAGAAGGTAAGGTCAGGGGAAAAAACATCAGATGTTTTTGATTTTTTTATTTATGCAGAAAAAAATGTAGTATTGCATCAGTGCATGCACCTAAAAACAGTATGCAAAGTAACATATGTAATACACAATGGCATCACAGTGAGATCACTATGCTAATACATATGTAAATCAGATGCCAAAAAGGAAATACATTTCCCTCAATTCCTGTAAGATTATGGTACTATTCTATCCCTTATTTCCAGGAAGGTGTCTTTCCTTCTGTCTCGCTAAGGCTCCCTAGACAGGATGACATATTCGCAGGAAAGCTGTCATGCTGAGCTCCTTAGAACAAGACACAATGGGCGCCGGTCTGCTATTAATACAGAGGCAGATTATAGGATGAATGACTGAATCAGAGGTCATCATGACATATCCCCGAGCTTTTGAGTCATAGACCTGAAAGTCTCACTGATAATGGCTCCATGGACAGTATCATTATTCCAGAGCATAACATTTCACACTGCATGACTGACACTCTGTGAGCCCCGAGCAGGTGATATTTTATGATTAGGGGAAAAGAAGTCTCAAGAAGAATGAAGTTATAGGATATGTTAATCAGAACGATATAAAAGAAAATGCCTAAATCGGAGGCTTGTCAAATACCCCAATACTCTCAAAAATACCTGCATCTCCCTCCAGGGGCGTAGCTAAAGGCTCATGGGCCCTGGTGCAAGAGTTCAGCTTGGGCCCCCCTTCCCTTAGTGCTCTGTGTGTCTTCTTATGCGGCACAATGGTCTTTGGGCCCCCTCAGGCTCCTGGGCCCAGTAGCGACTGCTACCTCTGCACCCCCTATAGCTACGCCCCTGTCTCCCTCCATACACCACATCTGCATATGGAAAAGTTCAAAGGGTAACCGAGAGAGTTATGAAGAATTGGAAAAATGGATGCACGTGTCCATGGTATTCCTTCGGATACCAATCCTAGTAGTCCAAAGACTACTCTTTGACCAGTACCCCATAATAAAATCTAACTTGTTTTCCAGAACAGCTGGAAAAAAAGTATAAAACAGGGAACCCTCTGCACTGGACTAACTAAAGTATTATAAACCCAATATGTAGGTTATTGTGTCCAATGCACATGTTGGGATTTACCCTACATGGGATGTACTGGTCGTAGACTAAATGGGTCTATCAATCCAGAAGTTAAAAACCCATCAAACGTATCCATGCACTTTTCTCAAGTTCATTCAGGAAATCTCTCCAGCCTCCGTTTTTTTTTACATTGAAAAGGTTAATAAACCTGGCAGAGGCAGAAGCTGGAGAAAAGGGCGTATTGACTCATGGGCCCTGGTGCAAAAGTTAATCTCCTGCTCGCCAGCAGCAGCACAACCATATCTTTTTAGGACCATCACTGGATCTCTTAAGCGCTAACAATCAGGTTCATTGCTAGAGTCTTAAAATGTCAAGGACATAAACCTCAAAACATATATTCTGACCCCTCTTCCCCTCCAAAAATATATATTGGAGACAGCAAATGTTTAATACAATTTTTTTAACAAAGCAGGCTGAGATACAGTGGCTCATCTCCATGAAGTTCAGTACAATGAAAAATTATGACACTGCACTTACACCTTCTCCGACTGGAGTTGTCCACTTGCCAATTACGACTGCACCATCTAAGATGTTTGACAGAGCAGAAGGAAGGGTATTTCACACCGCATTGAGCTTTATGTACAGTCCTATGCATGCACTTGCTCTCTAGAACGAGCCAGTGCGTGAACAGCCAGCTTTAACCTACTCTGGCTGCAGGTCCTGGTATGGACCTCACATTAGTTAATAGATCCTCCTAAACACCACCACTGTAAGTAGTATAATCATTTGTAGAGCTAAGGGATCTCTTCAATACAGAAATGAGCTTGCTATAACCTGCAGCTGCCTATCTCCATTCTTCCTCCCAGCCTCTCTTCCTTGACTACTGTGTATGCTGCTAGTTTTGCAATTAAATGGTAGAGATGAGTGACCCTTTAAAGATTTGGTTGGTTTCAGGTTTGCTAAATTTTTGGAAAAAAAATTGGACATGAATAAATTCTATCCAAGAAAGAGAGAGAGGCAGGGAGAGAGAAAGAAAGAAAAAAACTGTCATTACAGAGAGTGTGTAGTATGTGTGCAGAGTATTGTAGGCCACACAATGCCCCTCTGGGTTTCTGGGAAAGATATTCAAATTAGCTTCCCTAAGCCTATCTGATGCCAGCAGATGTAAGATGTGCTAATCATTCATATTATTTTCCTAGAAACCCAGAGGAGCATTGACTGGCTTACGATACACCTCATGCATACCTCATGTTACTCAGAGGTGGATTCCTGGTATGAGACAGTTTCTATCTATGAAACACAAGGACATATGAATATTTTTGCCACCTTCACACCGACTATAGAATGCTCGGAATCGACCGGACAAAACCTTCTGTGCAGCATGTTTGACGGGTAGTGGCCGGATCTCCACTGAACCCCATTATTATATAATTAATGGGGCCAGGGGGCATTCTAGTACTGTCCGGCAATGACAAATTCAGAGAGCTCTGGCAGGCTGTTGTCTGTTGGATCTCTTAACGCATATGTGAAACTAGCCTAAGACTTGTGGGCTAGGGAAAATGACAGCAACCAAGCATCCAACAAGTTATTAAGCTGTAGTCACACGTGTCTGTATCATTAATCTAAATGGGGCATCTTAATACAATAATAATGCACACAATGATGTCATAGTACACAGGAAATGAACACAGTGATGTCATAGCACTTGGATAGATAATACATCCATGGACAGCACACATACCCAATGACTTTAATGTGTGTATTCACACATCAGTGGTTTTCCACAGATGGCGCGTCTGTTGTGACACATGGAAGCATGCCCTATTTTTGTCCATGACTGCGGATTCCTCATGCACATAATATCCTTGGCGACCGTGAAAAACACATACACAATACAGATGTCATCCATGTTTGGGCTGTGGTTTTCAGGGATCATTGGTAGAAGATGCTCTGGAACAGGGGTGTAACTACCATAGCGGCAGACCATGCGACTGCTACGGGGCCCAGGACAAGAGGGAGCCCAGTGTTATTTGGGATCATTCCCTCTTCTACTGGGGTGAAAACTTGGTCAAGACTCTACCGTCTAAAGGAACAACTTTTAGTAAATGAAGCAGTGGAAAAATGGCCAAAGGATCATTGAAAAGGGTTTAGGTGGAAACCCTTCTGTCCTGTGTGGGGGGCTGGTTTGATCCTTGCTATGGGGCCCTTACTTCGCTATGTACGCCACTGTTCTGGAAATTAATATTTAGCTGAGCAGTGTCTGTGGAATACGGATGACACACAGAGGGCAAAAAATGGACACATGGACATCTTCATGGATTAACCACTGACCATTGTGCCACAAATGTCATCACAGACACGGATGTGTGAAGGAGGCCTAATTCTGTGACTGGGCAGATTTGCCTGTCTGTATTATAGGTGCCATATCTGCAGTTACCCATCCCTTCCCAATGCTAAGCAACAGCGAGATAGAATGTTAAAATACGAGGACCACTCTAGGGCTTCACCGGGGAGTTTTAGTTTTTGTAGGGGACACTTCTTAAACCTAGACTTGATATATTAGTAACCAGAAATGACACCTCCTCTGATGTACATGCATTAATCGTTTAGTAATAAATATGAGGAAGAATACCGCTGCTAATATTAGTAGTCATTATAATGATAGAATAGGCAAAGGCAGCTCAATCCAGGAATTCACCCTTTACATGCCAGAAGGGTTCCAACTGTGATGTGCACAGGAGAACTGATTGGTTTGGGGGAAGGACACGCCGTTATTTCCCAGAATAGAAGACTCTGCAAGAAGTCTGTCTTGCTTCAGGGAAAGCATGCACAACATAAGAAGGGAAGCAGATCCAGCTGAGCGACAGAAATACTGATTCACACCTACCTGCTGTCTTCAATCTTCTCCTGTGAGACTGTCATTTTGTCAGCTTTTTCACCCGTCAGTTTTCCACTTGTTTTTTTTCTGGTCTGGAATGTAAAGGAATATGGATGTAACACTCATAAAAAAGATGGATGGATAGAGATAGATAGGTAGCTAGATAGATAGATAGATAATCGATAAATAGATAGATAGATAATCGATAAATAGATAATCGATAAATAGATAGATAGATAGATAGATATGAGATAGATAGATAGATAGATAGATAGATAGATAGATATGAGATAGATAGATAGATAGATAGATAGATAGAGTAAGAGATAGATAACTAGATAGACAGATAATTGATAAACAGATAGATAATGATAGATCAATAAATAGATAATGATTAATTTATAGATAGATATGAGATAGATAGATAGATAGATAGATAGATAGATAGATACAAACAGTTGCAAAGTGTGGACCGCACAGCCTATCAAAAACGTATAGACTTGGTGCCAGTGGCTGTGGACACGGTCCAAAGTCCAGAAAATATGAAAATAATTCCACGGCACTCCAATGTAGTAAATTAAAGGTGTTTATTCACCTGATTGCGACGTTTGAGTCCACTCAATGGGACTTTTCTCAAGTAGTGTCAGTACACTGCTTGAGAAAAGTCCCATTGAGTGGACTGAAACGTCGCAATCAGGTGAATAAACACCTTTAATTTACTACGTTGGAGTGCCGTGGAATTATTTTCATAGATAGATAGATAGATAGATAGATAATGATAGATAGATAATTTATTGATAGATAGACAGATAGATAATTTATTGATAGATAGATAGGTAGATAGATAGATAGATAGATAGATAGATAGAGATAGATTAATGAAATTGATAATAGTAGATAGTCATAGATAGATAATGATTGATTTAAGCATAAATAGATATGAGATAGATAGATAGATATGAGATAGATAGATATGAAATAGATAGATATGAGATAGATAGATAGATAGATAGATAGATAGATAGATAGATAGATGGAGATTTGTTTTATCTTCTGTATACAGATGAAAAAAGTTTGTGAACCCTGTGGAGTATGCCCTAATCTTTTTTTCTCACAGACTCTGAATGAATCAGTGAGAAGAAACCTCTGTACAGTATACCGCCACATGAAGTTAGAAGAACTTGGAGATATAGAATGAGCTCATAGATTTCTCTGGATGACATATCTCAGATCTGTACAACATGGATCCATAATACAGTACAGCAATTTACATTAGGATAGACACACTTGATCACTGCTGCATTCAAACTAGAATCTAATTTATGTTAGGACAAGGTTTATAGGGCTTCAAAGCTGGGCAAAAGATTTGGTTAGTGTGAAAATATCTCCATTTCCGTCAATACTGCTTCATTTGCATCAAGTAACCATTTGACATGACACAAGGGGAGCAGAGCCATCTACTGGTTGCAGTGGTATCAAAACAGAAGTTTATATCCTGGGAGCGAAGCAGAGCAGCTGAGACCAGAGAGAGAAGGAGCGGAGAGAGTGTGGGGAAACAGGTAAGTATGCTTCTGTACAAGGAGGGAGGAAAAAGGGGCAGGTAGCCAGCTTCAAGAAGTAGGTAAGCATGCTTTCCTTCGCAGGTTTGACAAAAAGAGGGTATATTTGCCAAACTCCCGCCCCCCCAAAGGTGCACAACCACTTTAAAACTAGCACACTAGAACAGTGATTTCTAAACTTATAACAATATAGGAACCCTTGAAAATGCAATTCTAAAAACTGGAGCCACCTCATATAGGCTTGGTGTAGGAGGTGGCAAAGATTCCTATAGTTCTTGCCCATTATATTCTTTTGACTTTTTTGCCAAGCACCAACGAGAAGGATGAAGTCTGACTGCCAACCTTACTAAGCGCTTATACAAGCACCCATATAAAATCTCCATCCAACCTCCCATGTCATGTGTATGGGTCACTATAGTAGCTCTGTATGCCTTCAATTTCATAACGAGACATACATAGGTCTTTAGAGGAGTTTTCCATATTGATGGCCTTTGGATTTGGTGATCAATATCTGATCAGTTGGAGTAGATTCCTGGTTCCCCTGCCAATCACCCATTTGAAGAGGCTATGGCACCCTGATGAGCACCATGGCCTCCTCCTAAGCCAGTAATGTCACAATTATTTAAGCACAGCTCAGTCCCATTCAAGTAAATGATCCTCGGCATCAACACCAGGCAGATCCACAATAAAATGAATGGAATTGTAAATGGAGTTTGATTTGCTGTGAAAAGGCTGCAGCATCTTCAAATAGGTGATTGGTGGCAGTGCCGAGTGTCAGAACCCCACTGATCGATGACCTATCCTGAGGACAGATCATTGATATTTTCCTCCTGGAAAACCCCTTTGATGTTGGATTCTGTACAAATGTCTGTGTTGGAAAAAAATTGCCCATCAGATTTCAGATTTACTAGAACTACTTCTAAGGAAGCATAGTTCCATACATATGGAATGTATTGAGGTTTGTAGAGAAGCATATGGAGGCTGTGCAGCTCCATACTAGGCAGCCATATCGACCTTGTACCTGATTACAGCTCTGCCATAGAAGTGACAGCTCTTGCTGCCACTGTATTCCGAGGAACCTTCAGAGAACCTGGATAGAAAACACTGACCTTGGGTAAGAACATACCGGTAAGACCATGGCTTCATATCATATGTTTCCTTTCTCCTAGAATGAACGTGGAGGAAGCATCCGTGAAATGTGCCTTTTTGCTGTTATACAAAGCAGCAGAAATAGTGACTTTTTCTTTGTACTTGTTTTGTCAATTATCTCCTTTTGTGACACCTGCCAACTGCTGTGGTGATGTGTCTCCTGTTTATTATCTGAATAATCCTTTGTAGGTAACAGGACAAAAAACAAGCATGTTGTTTCACACAGACCTCCTTCAAAGCAGAATCCCTTTTTCCCTGTGAAGACACATGCTTTCCGGTACACAGTCGAGAGGGGATTTTCTTTGTATAAATAATTGTGAGCGCCATACACATCTACACAAAGGCTTATATTTAATTCAGTAGAAATGTGCTTTCCACGAATACATTTACTGCAATATGATGCATGGAAAGAGATGTAGACAATTTACCAATATTGCTTACCTTGTCATCATACTCCAGAAGATGCAGGAATCTGGCAGGCGGTGGGACAAACACGACACCTTCAAAGGACACTTGGCCCATCTCCACTCTTTTGTTTGGAGGAGGAAGAGCGGTGTCTTCATCATTTATTGAGATCTTGGGATTTTCTAGGGGAAAAAAAACAAAACATAAATGCCAAAATGGAGACATCAGTCAACTGCTACACAGGATTGGAGTGTCTTCAAGTACAAATGAGAACGTCAGCATTCAACAAGAAAGAAGCTGGAATCTTGAATACACTGAACCAAAATTTAGTTTAGGATACATGTACTGTAGCTATATGTTAGATGTCAAATTTTTAACAATTATACAGTATCTTGAATTTCTACATTTTAAGAAAATAAATTTCTGTCAGTCACTCAAAGCCCATAAATAAAAAGTGAAAACAGAAGGTTGAAATTTTTGATAATTTGTTGAAAAGGAAGTACGAAAGTATTGCACTGACATAGGTATGATGCCACAAGGTTTGCCCACCTGGATCAAGGACATTCACAGAGTTGTCCCTAAGCAAAGCCTGTGTTGTCTTGGCTGTGTGCTTAGGGTCATTGTCTTGCTGGAAGGTGAAAATTCAGCCCAGTCTGAGGTCCAGTATTTTGCTCCATTCAGCTTTCCCTCACCCCTGAATAGTCTTCTTGTTCCAGTCACTGAATAACAACCCCACAGCTGTTGTTGCCACCACCATGCTTCACTGTAGGGATGTTACTGGGTAGGTGATGAGCAATGCCTAGTCTCCTCCAGATAGAACACTTAGAATTGAGGCCAAAAAAGTCAATCTTGTTTCATCAAACAAGAGAATTTTGTTTTTCCCAGCCTGTGAGCCTTTTAGGTGATTTTCTTTTTTTTTGCAAACTCCAGGCAGGCTTTCATGTGTCTTGTGTACTTCATGTGTCATGTGTCTTTATGTGTACAGAGGAAAGGCTTCTTTCTGTCCACTGTGCCATGAAGCCCAGATTGGTAGATTGTTGCAGTGATGGTTGACCTTCTGGAAGTTTCTCCCATCTGCACACAGGATCTTTGGAGCTCAGCCAGAGTGACCACTGGGTTCTTGGTCTTCTGCGCCTCCACACATCCCTGTCTCTGAGCTCTACAGGCAGTTCTTTCTTCTTTATGGCTTGGTTTTTGCTCTATGTATTGTCAGCTGTGAGATCTTATATAGACAGGACAATGTCTTTCGAAATCAAGTCCAGTCAACCAAATTTACCGCTGGTGGACTCCAATCAAGGTGTAGAAACTTCTTAAAGATGATCAAGATGGGCCCCAGAGCTAAATTTCAAGTGTCATAGCAAAGGGTCTGAATAGTAATTTCCAGGGAAAAATGTAGTTTTTGCTTTTCAATAAATTTGCAAACAATTTAAGAATTCTGTTTTCACTTTCTCATTATGGAGTATTGAGTACAGAATGATGGAGAAAACCTGTATTTTTTGTTGTTTTTTTTTTTTGTTTATTTTAGCACAAAGCCGTAACATAACAAAATGTGAAAAAAGTGAAAGGGTCTGAAAACTTACTGAATGCATTGTAGATAGACAGATAGATATGATGATAGATAATAGAATAAAATGTAGAATGGTAGAATGGTTATATAGAATAGATATAACTGGTTTGGTTTATTTTGTTGTTATTTTGTTAAATGAGGTCCAAACTTTTTTCCGTATTACCTTTGAATTTACATGCCAATTAAGATTTCCCCATTCACTTACAATGAGTGAAATCTCAACAGACAAGGCATTTTGTAGATTGAAAATAAAAAATATGCATCCTTTGCATTTCAATACACCAGCATTGTGATATAACAGGTGGAGAATGTGCGGCATGAACTCCTCTTAATTTTCCTTACAATATCTGCACATGTATGTAAACCCATAAATAGTTAAAATTGAAAAAAAAGTGTTGGAATTTTTAGGATAACATGATGATAATTTCTATTTTCTCTTTATTTTTGCATGTGGGAAATCATATTGGCGTATGTAGCACATGATAATCTTATCAATGCAATAACAATTCCTTAGGGCAGTTAACAGATTTACTACATGGGGGTAAAAAGCTATGTGAAAAATGTAAAGATCTGTAATTATTTGATAAAGATATGGAATTTCTTGGAGAAATAGTTCATGACAGCCACACAAAAGAATGTAAAAAATTAGCTTTATCATACTTTCACTACCAAGCACCAGAGTGGAACAATTCCTATAGATCTGGAATTGTAGTAAAAAGAAAAATTAGATAGTCCCAACTGCTAGGAAGTCAATAATGAGTAATTTTAAGTATGAGGTTTTCTGTTCTGTCCATTTGCTTTTAGAGTATGATTTGTGGCAGTAGTTGAAAATGTCCACAAAAAGATCTATAAGCTTTGAAGGAAATGTCCACAAAAATATCTACTAACATCTACGAAAATGTCCACAACGAATGTTTACAAAAGTCCAAGAAAATATCCACAAAAAGGTCTACAAAAATTAATAAAGCACTCGAATAAGGATCTTCACTTATTTCTATGAACAAGTGGACCTGGGTCTGTTGAGGATTGCTGCTTATTCTCTATTGATACAAAAATCCAAAGATGTTGAAGATATTAGCAAACAGAATTCACATTTCATATTCATAAAAATTGTAAACACATTTATTAAGGTAGAAACCAGTCAAACATGGGCATTAGGGGCCCTATGGGTCAAGATGGACCAGCACCATGCCTTCCCAGTGTAATATGTGGAGAAACCCCTGTCTAAAAATGTGCAACACTATTGATAACCATGTGTACAGTTGATTTATACGGTACTGTCTCTTTAAATTTACAGCCATTATCTGCTACAATGTTAATAGGTGTGTATTACTGTAAATTTTTTATGTTCATTGCAATGCCGTCATATAGTGTCCAAACTGTGTTATGGAATTGTGTACATGCAGCAGGACCTTTTCATCACATGACCCTACTGGAAGGCCCTTGAGACAATAAGAACAAGGCCAGTGTAAGCACATGTGTAGAGTGCCAGATGTAGAGTGCTATACTATCATATGCAATGGCTCCCTAGATTATGACACCAGCAGTTGGGGCAGTCAGTCACAACACTGTAAAGGTAAGTTTACTCACCAAGAGGCTTTCATACTCGATCCCGACTTATGTATGATCCCAAACAAAACCTGAATTCATAGTTAAATATGATGCAGTTCAAGTCTGTGTGTGAGTGCCTTCACGTAACCACTCCTCCCCACATCTCCTAAGAGCTAGATAAGAAGGCCTAGCTGGCAGGTAATTCAGCAAAAAAACATCCTGCTTCTCTCTGTCCATTAATGCAACCCCTTTCAGTCTGTTAACTGGGCAAAATGTCCTTCAGTGCTTCATAGAAACATGTCTAGCAATATAGTCAGTAATCTCTCATGAAGAGGTACACTACTCAAAAGTGGACTCTGAGAGCATTTTTATTGAAATGCACTTTTACACTCAAGACCCAAGACCCAGTGTCTAATCAGACCACGCCTGTAATCAATTACATATGTGCTTGCAGGGTCAAACTGCTCTACCAGAAAATCCTACAGTGGGCCCAGACATTGAAGCCATAATAGGAATACAGTTACATGTCATGTTGCTTCCTGGGTGCTGCATATCCTACAATAAAGAAACCACTGAGCGTTATCGCCAGCCATCCGCCGCTACATCTTTTTCACCTGGACATAAAATATTTAGTTGTTCTGAAAATGATTAAAATACCAGGCTAATGTACTTACTTTATGAAACCAGGCCCTCTCTTCTGGTCAAGGAAGCTCCACATTGCTGCATTGTCAAAACAGGTGGAGAGCTTCCTCACCCATTGAGGGGGGATTTACAGTAAATGGGGCTGGAGCAGACTTCCGGCGGCACTCATGCACTAGCAGTGGCACGGATCCGGCAGGCTTCTCATCCGCCGGAACAGCCTGCCGGAGAAGGCTGCCACTAATATGAAAGCCTTAGCCAGACAGTCATGATGGACATCAGTTCAAACCCCACATTGACCTGCTTTGCTTGATAAAGGGCATATGTCAGGTACGTTGCCACATTTCTGTTTTGGAGCTTCAATACAGTTTGTGCTGTCTGAACATTTATGCTAAATGAGTACTAAAAATTATATCAGATCATCAATAGTACGTGCTTGTCTCTGTATACAAAACATCATAACTATGGATTACATACCCACCAGAAAATTGGCTATTTAAAGTAAGTCACCAATAGAGATTATGTATTCTTAAAGTGGCATTGTACTTTGGGAAAACCTGCCAATCGCTATAACGAGGAGTGAGAGTGTACTCTCGTGGTGTGCTCTCACTCTTCGGTAAATGAAATGGAAGCAAGGCAGACTCAATAGAAAGTCTATGGACCTGTCTCAATTCCATCTTCTGCAGCGAGGAGAGAGAATGCTCTATGTGAGCACTTCTCACTCCTTGTTCTAGTGATTGACGGAAGTCTCGGTGCTTAGACCTCCACCAATCAAAATTTTTGATATGTCGCTATGAAAAACCAAAACTTTTTCTACACTATGGTGCCACATCAATACCAAATTTTGGTAGAATTTACATGCAACTGTATATTGTTTCCAGAATAACCTTTTGTATTTCATATTGGGATGGGTATGGAGTGCCATAGCTCATGGTATAGCTCCTCAGGGACGCTAGTATGGTTTAATGGGTCTAAGTGTTGACACAAGTTCCTTTTACTAGAAAAAAAACAGAGAGCTGCAATTTCACAGCTTGGAAGCATCCCTATAAAGCGGACTTCTTGGAGTGTACGATCTTGAACTTTGCAGCATTTACAGCTGAGAAGAACCTTAAATTATACTATGGTGTTTCATTACGTTAAAAATCCATCTTTCTCCATGAAAGGTCTCTATTTTCTAATTGCAATACATTAGATGAGAGTTAAGCATTTTACAGCTACAAGGACATTCCATCTCACCATTAGCTTTAGCTGAGGTAGCACTATTAATGCTCTGGGCAATGACTAGGAACCAAATTGCTTGAAGCATAATTGTAATTTCTTAATGCACTCAAAATTCCAAGGAGATGTTACAATTTCTTACTATTTCATAATGAAAGAAAAGAGGTTGGAGAGCATTAAAATGATGAGGTTTTTTTTTTTAAATAATCCATGCCTATTGGGAAAATAATCTGATAATAATTTGCCACAGACTAGATTACAAGATCACTCTTTATTTGAGTTTTTTGGGGGATATGATGAAGCAGAACCTTGTGCCATGAAATGCTCCACCTTATCTATATGGCCCAGTTTCTGGAGTTATTCTTTCCTAAAAGCAATAGTCGTGATTCATACAGAGATACAGTATGTCCCAAAAACATTTATTAGCACCATATTATGGCTCTGTCTACTCAAAACTTGTATGGAATGTGGGGATTAGCTCTGTAATGGTAGGCAGTGTGTCATTATTAAAAGTCTCCTACAGTTATATCTACACAGCTCTTGCCCAGATCTATGTGTCCCCATGGCTACAGACTACAAACAAAACCTGTGGGTGGTCTGATACATGCGTTACTATCCCTCTCTGTATGTTTGCAGGAAGCAGGAGTGGACTGGGAATTTAAAGTGGCCCTGGAAAACAACCTAAAAGTTGCAGGCGAGTCCAAGTTGAAAGAAGTCAGGGCAACACAAGTAGGCAGGGATGACAGAAGTAGGCAGGGCCAGCAATACAGCACAAAATACCGCCTCTGCAAAACTAAATACCACAGTGCAGCACAAAATACTGCTGGCCCCCTGCAGTATTCAACTGTATGGTCATCCTTAGGCTGGCCATACAGTTGAATTTAGGAAGGCACACGCAGCCAACAGCCAGGTGCAAAAGTACCTGATATTCCTAGCATTAATTACTACTGAGAACATCAGATCATTATGTACCTGGCTGGAGGCTGTAAAGAGGGCGGTGAATGTGTGGTGAATTGTCAAGAGACCTTTGCCTAATAATTAGGACTCCTTCAGATGAACGTAAGGTCTCAATGCCCGTGCTGTGGACCGCAAATAGCGGTCCACAATGCACGGGCACCAGCCATGATTCATTGACTTGAATGGGTCCGTGATCCGCAAGATACCACAAAAGATAGGACATGTCCTATCTTCGGCCGTACCTTGCTGATCGCAGACCCAGTCAAGTCAATGGGTCTGCAGCCACACCACAGAGTGCACACGGCCAGTGCCCATATATTGCATACTCACCATTTGCGGTTCAAAATGCCGGCATGGGGCCCTTACAGTGGGAATGGAGCCTTACTAAGATAAGGGAAAGAAAGAAAACAAGGGGCTCACACAAAGCAGGGTCCAAGAATGGGCAAATCTTTCTTCGACTGGAGTAAGTGTTGTGAGATGGTTACCCTGAAAATGAATTTCCTCACAGCTCACATACTCTTTTTCACCCAAGTTAAGTTATGTCACCCTGTTAGGCCATATAAAGCACTCTTTTACTTTTGATGTTGTTCAATTTGAATGGAAATGAGTGCATCATTAACTGTGTTACGCCGGTTAAGACAATGTCACAAAAGTACCTTAATTGGCCTATTATTTTCTTAATGACTACGTAATTTGATGGCTCTTGAAATCTATATAGAGATCTGGATTCACTTAGATTAAATTATTCAGTGTTTTATTGTCTTTTTCTATGTAACCTATTCTAAAAGTCAAAATGACCATCCAATGTGACAATGTAAGCTGCTGTGTTAGTATTGATCTAGAAGGTTAAAAGTTGGTCTTCACTAATTGTAAAGAGAGACTCAATAGTAATAAAGGATTTAACCATTCAGCATGAAGACAGGCTGACCACCATTTTTCAGATGGCCAAGCATTGCAATTGCAGCTGAAACGGCGGTTGTCCCCAGCTTGCTCTGACTCCTGAACAACTGGACTCCCTAGTTTTGCTGAGATATTGGAGAAAGGGAGATGTTTTTGCATAGCTAGTTGGATTTCCTATTACAAAGTATATCACAGCAAGTTAAAGGACTCTAATGCCATTTATTGGTTGTCATTTTCCTTCCCCAGAAATAAATCAATCTCCAGCTTTTTCCAATGACTGTTCCATTAAGTCTGTTCAGCTGAACTGAATGTTATTTCTATAGAGAGCTGGAGACAAGTAGGATTAAGGGATTAGATCTCATCTATATCACCAGCATTAGGGTCCATTCACACGTCCACAAAATGGGACTGCATCCGTTACGCAATTTTGCGGAACGGGTGCGGATCCATTCATTTTCAATGGGGCCGCAAAAGATGCACTTCCGTTCCGCGGCCCCGCAAAAAAATAGAACATGTCCTATTCTTGTCCGCAACCACGGACAAGATAAGGCATTTCTATCATAGTGCCCACCATGTGCGGTCCGCAAAATGTGGAACGCGCATGGCCGGTGTCCGTGTTTTGCGGATCCGCATTTTGCGGACCGCAAAACATTTGCGGACGTGTGAATGGACCCTTACAGATGGAACATGTAGACTTGGTTAGATATGTGCGAAAATCATTCCAAAACCAGTAAAAACAGCACAGAACAAATTTCTTGAAAAGGGGGGGAATAAACTCCACTTAAGAAGAAACCCAGAATGGACAAACAGCTAGAGACATCAAACATCGCCTCGTGGCAAGGCGCTGGGTATGGCGGTGTCAAAAGACATAAAAGACATCACATTGTGCCCTCTCGTGATTATGATTTTCCAGCATGACTTACTTTATTAAATGTTTACATGCCTTTCCCAAAGAGGGAATAGTTTTTCTTTTCTCTTTTTCTTCTGAGCTGACATTTCCAGAAATTTTAATACACTTGTGATAGAAGAAAATAACAAGCATCTCTTGATCTTCCAGCACAGGCCGTGGGCAATCTGTGCACTCTCTTTATAATTTAAGAGACAGGCAAAGCCTAATTTGAGTGTAAGATGTGCAAACAAAGAACATTTCACTAGCCTTGGCGCCAACCTCCTGTTTTGCTTGTTTTTTGGCAAAAAAAAAAAATCAGACAAAATTTTACAAACAAACCAGAAATCCAAAATTATCAAAACAGATTATAGGTTATTTGTATTGATGATCGAGCACCCCGATGCTCGGGTGCTCTGACCGAACACTAGGTGGTTCTCGAGTACTCAGCCGAGCACCCGAGTATAATGGAAGTCTATGGAGAAGACCAGGCACCCCCTGCTCTGCAGAGGGGAGGGTGTCTGGTTGATAGGGAAACGTGAGAAAATGGTGGAAACACCTCTAAAATGGTTTGGGAACAGCATGGAGAGGATGTCTGGATGCATCTTGGACACCGAAGTCGCTGCTATTAACGATGATGTCCGAAATATTGTTAGGAAACGTATATTTACTTGTACGTTAAGCGCAAGTGCTGCCAAAAATTACACGGATTAGGCACTCCGAAACAACCGGTATATCACATAAAGGAGGGCTTCATTCACATTGTGGTATAATTGTGGGACTCCTACACTCATAAAGCCTATGCACTGTAGGAAAGGGCTGCCAAAAATTACAAGGAACAGTCACTCCAATACTCCCTTTATTACACATAAAGGAGTGCTTCAGACACACCCTTGAAAAATTCGGATTGATGGCCTGCTGCTGATACTTAAAAACAATAGGGGTGACCTGCTGGTGCTGAGCTGACCGTGAAAAAATTATGGTTACATGCAGCAGAGCTGAACGTGTTAAAAATTATGGTTGACATGCAGCAGAGCTGAACGGTAATTATGGTTGACATGCAGCCAAAATTATGGTGACATTCAGCAGAGCTGAGTGTGTAAAAAATTATGGTTGACATGCAGCAGAGCTGACCGTGTAAAATATTATGGTTGACATGGAGCAGAGCTGAACGTGTTAAAAATTATGGTTGACATGCAGCAGAGCTGAGTGTGTAAAAAATTATGGTTGACATGCAGCAGAGCTGACCGTGTAAAATATTATGGTTGACATGGAGCAGAGCTGAACGTGTTAAAAATTATGGTTGACATGCAGCAGAGCTGAGTGTGTAAAAAATTATGGTTGACATGCAGCAGAGCTGAGTGTGTAAAAAATTATGGTTGACATGCAGCAGAGCTGACCGTGTAAAAAATTATGGTTGAGGGCCGCTGGTGAGCTGACCGTCTAAAACATTATGGTTGACATGTAGCAGAGCTGACCGTGTAAAATATTATGGTTGACATGCAGTAGAGCTGAACATGTTAAAAATTATGGTTGACATGCAGCAGAGCTGGCCGTGTAAAAAATTATGGGCAGGCCCAGCTGGTGAACTTCGAGGGCAGCCTAAGCAGTTTCATATGATGGAGGATGAGGAGAAATAGGACGAGAAGAGGAAGGGGTACATGGGAATACAGTGTATTCAATACACCCTAAAAGACACATTTAAAGTTCCTTTATGTTAAGTCGCTTTCCTCTGGTGGAGTAGAGAAGTCAGGGGCAATCCAGGCCTTGTTCATTTTGATAAGCGTCAACTTGTCAGCATTGTCAGTTGACAGGCGGATGTGCTAATCAGTAATTATGCCCCCAGCGGCACTAAATACCCGCTCAGACAAAACGCTGGCGGCAGGGCAGGCCAGCACCTCCAAAGCGTAGAGTGCCAGTTCGTGCCACGTGTCCAGCTTAGACAACCAATAATTATACGGCACAGAGGGATCGCTGAGGACGTTGACACGGTCAGCTAGGTACTCCTTCCATCTTCCAAAACTTTTCCCTCCTTGTGACACCCTCATCAGGCTGAGGGTGCTGGCGGGGTGTCATGAAACTGTCCCAGGCCTTGGAGAGTGTCGCCCTGTCTCTGTTAGAACTGCTGCGTGTTTCCCTCGTCTCCCCTCCTCGGGTGCCCAAGGAACTATGTACTACATTTTACTTGTCCTCTCCACCACAGGAATGAGAGATGAGACGTTCTCTTTGTAGCAGGGGTCGAGAAGGGTGAACAACTAGTAATCGGTGTTGGCTAATATGCGTATAACGCGAGGGTCACGGGAGAGGAAGCATAGCATGAAGTCAGCCATATGTGCCGATTGAGTCCCAACAGACAAGGCTTCGCTCTCCCCACCAGGAGGATGACTCTCAATATCCTCCTTGTCCTCCTCTTCGGCCCATCCATGCTGAAGAGATGGTGTAAATGTGGTATGGCTATCCTGTGTAGCGGTGGCAACCATGTCCTGCTCCTCCTCCTTGTCCTCGCCCTCCTCCTCCAATTCGCGCTGAGAAGATGAACCAAGGGTGGTCTGGCTCTCACCCTGTGTAGGGTCTTCACCCATTTCCGCCTCTTCCACACGCAGAGCGTCGGCCTTTATTGTGAGCAGTGAGCTTTTTAGTAGACACAGAAGTGGGATGGTTACGCTGATAATTGCCTAAGTTGCGCAAAACCTCACAGAGGTCAGACATCAATGCCCACTCGTTGCTTGTGAAGGGCGCCGACCATATTGCAGCAGGTATTCTATTACTGCCCTCTGCTGCTCACAAAGCCTGCCCAACATGTGGAAGGTGGAATTCCAGCGCATGCTCAGGTCGAACAGCAGTCGGTCAGCTGGCAACCACAAGCGCTGCTGCAGCGTTGCCAGGCCGGCTGAAGCTGTAGGTGACTTGCGGAAATGGGCACACACCTTCGATGCACCTTCACCAGTAGCTGAGGCAAATTGGGGTAGGTTTTCAGAAACCACAGAACCACTAAGTTGAAGACATGGGCCAGGCATGGTATGTGTGTGAGGTTGGCCAGCTCCAAAGCCGCCACCAAGTTGCGGCCATTATCAAATACAACCATGCCTGGCTGTAGGTTGACTGGCGAGAGCCACAGCTCAGCTTGCTCCTTTATGCCCTGCCACAGCTCTGCGGCGGTGTGCTGTTTGTCGCCTAGGCAAATAAGCTTCAGCACGGCCTGTTGCTGCTTCCTGACTGCTGTGCTACACTGCTTCCAGCTACTGACTGAAGTCTGACTGGTGCTGCAAGATGGCAATTCTGCATGGGAAGTGGAGGAGGAGGTGGAGGAAGAGAAGGAGGGGTTGCAGCTAGAGCTGGGCGATATGGCCAAAAAAAAAAATCTTGATTTTTTTAAAATTTTGGACAATTCACGATTTAAATCTCGATTTCTATGTTAGTAAAAATATAAAAACAAAATATAAAAATAAAAAAATAAAATAAAAAAAGACTACTGTGGCCCCACCAGACCTCACATCAGCCCACTGTGCCCTCATCAGACCTCAGATCAGCCCACTGTGCTCCCATCAGACCTCAGATCAGCCCACTGTGCCCCCATCAGACCTAAGATCAGCCCACTGTGCCCCCATCAGACCTCAAATCAGCCCACTGTGCCCCATCAGACCTCAAATCAGCCCACTGTGCCCCCATCAGACCTCAGATCAGCCCATTATGCCCCATCAGACCCCACATCAGCCCATTATGTCCCATCAGACCCCACATCAGCCCATTGTGCCCCATCAGACCCCACATCAGCCCATTGTGCCCCATCAGACCCCACATCAGCCCATTGTGCCCCATCAGACCCCACATCAGCCAAGGTGCCCCCATCAGACCTCAGATCAGCCCATTGTGCCCCATCAGACCCCACATCAGCCCATTGTGACCCATCAGACCCCACATCAGCCCATTGTGCCCCATCAAACCTCAGATCAGCCCACTGTGCCCCCATCAGACCTCAGATCAGCCCACTGTGCCCCCATCAGACCTCAGATTAGCCCACTGTGCCCATCAGACCTCAGATTAGCCCACTGTGCCCCATCAGACCTCAGATCAGCCCACTGTGCCCTCATCAGACCTCAGATCAGCCCATTGTGCCCCCATCTGACCTCATATCAGCCCACTGTGCCCCCATCAGACCTCAGATCAGCCCATTATGCCCCATCAGACCCCACATCAGCCCATTATGCCCCATCAGACCCTACATCAGCCCATTGTGCCCCATCAGACCCCACATCAGCCCATTGTGCCCCATCAGACCCCACATCAGCCCAGTGTGCCCCCATCAGACCTCAGATTAGCCCATTGTGCCCCATCAGACCCCACATCAGCCCATTGTGCCCCATGAGACCCCACATCAGCCCATTGTGCCCCATGAGACCCCACATCAGCCCACTGTGCCCCCATCAGACCTCAGATTAGCCCACTGTGCCCCATCAGACCTCAGATTAGCCCAAAGTGCCCCCTCCAGACCTCAGAGTAGCCCAAAGTGCCCCCTCCAGACCTCAGAGCAGCCCAAAGTGCCCCCTCCAGACCTCAGAGCAGCCCAAAGTGCCCCCTCCAGACCTCAGAGCAGCCCAAAGTGCCCCCTCCAGACCTCAGAGCAGCCCAAAGTGCCCCCTCCAGACCTCGGAGCAGCCTAAAGTGCCCCCTCCAGACCTCAGAGCAGCCTAAAGTGCCCTCTCCAGACCTCAGAGCAGCCCAAAGTGCCCCCTCCAGACCTCAGAGCAGCCCAAAGTGCCCCCTCCAGACCTCAGAGCAGCCCAAAGTGCCCCCTCCAGACCTCAGAGCAGCCCAAAGTGCCCCCTCCAGACCTCAGAGCAGCCCAAAGTGCCCCCTCCAGACCTCAGAGCAGCCCAAAGTGCCCCCTCCAGACCTCAGAGCAGCCCAAAGTGCCCCCTCCAGACCTCAGAGCAGCCCAAAGTGCCCCCTCCAGACCTCAGAGCAGCCCAAAGTGCCTCGTCCAGACCTCAGAGCATCCCCAAAGTGCCCCCTCCAGACCTCAGAGCAGCCCAAAGTGCCCCCTACAGACCTCAGAGCAGCCCAAAGTGCCCCCTCCAGACCTCAGAGCAGCCGAAAGTGCCCCCTCCAGACCTCAGAGCAGCCGAAAGTGCCCCCTCCAGACCTCAGAGCAGCCGAAAGTGCCCCCTCCAGACCTCAGAGCAGCCGAAAGTGCCCCCTTCAGACCTCAGAGCAGCCGAAAGTGCCCCCTTCAGACCTCAGAGCAGCCGAAAGTGCCCCCTTCAGACCTCCGATCAGCCACCATCATAATAATAAAAAAAAAATCCCTTACCTGTCCTGTGCCGCGGCTCCGCTCCACGTCTGGCGCCCCTCTTCTTCTCCCGCCGCTGCACTGTCACTGTCACACAGGTCAGAGTGTGCGCACTACCTCCTGACGCTGTACGCGGTCAGGACAGTGCAGCGCAGCCCCGGAAAAGAAGATGAGCGCCGGACACTGGAGCGGAGCTGCGGCGCAGGACAGGTGAGAGATTTTTTTTATTTTATATGTCGGGCACCATTTTAGGAAAATCGAATTCACGATTTTCCTAAAAAATAAAATCGTGAGGCTTGCAATTGGCGAATTAATCAAATTAATTCGATTAATCGCCCAGCCCTAGTTGCAGCCGCTACTGTAGGTGGTTGCGGAAATCCGGATGGAAGTAGGGCCCGCAATCCTCGGCATGGGTAGCACCTGTGCCATCCCAGGGTACGACTCGCTCCCAGCCTCCACAACATTCACCCAGTGTGCCGACATGGAAATGTAGCGTCCCTGGCCACAAGCGCTTGTCCATGTGTCAGTTGTTAAGTGGACCTTGCCAGTAACTGCATTGGTCAGGGCACGGGTTATGTTTCTGGACACATGCTGGTGTAAGGTGGAGACGGCACACCAGGAAAAATAGTGGCGGCTGGGGACTGCGTAACGAGGGACAGCCGCCACCATCAGGCTGCGAAAAGTCTCGGTGTCCACCAGTCTAAACGGCAACATTTCCAGGGCCAGCAATTTAGAAAGTTGCACGTTTAGAGCTATGGCCTGTGGGTAGGTGGCAGGGTATTTGTGCTTGCGTTCAAATGCCTAGGGTAAGGACATTTGGACGCTGCACTGGGACACTGTAGTGGACGTGCTGGCTGATAGTTCTTGCGACGGTCCAGGTGCAGGGCGGGAGGCATCTGGGCCTGCGTCTTGGACAGCAGGTAACAGAGGGGAAGAGGAGGCAGTGGTGTAACCTGCAGACACAGATTGTGGACCCAGGCGTTCAGCCCACCTTTTAAAGCGCTTTGCTGACATGTGGCGGATCATGCTGGTGGTGGTCAGGTTGCTGGTGTTTATGCCCCTGCTCATCTTGGTACGGCACAGGTTGCAAATTACAATCCGTTTATCGTCAGCACTTTCCTTAAAAAAACGTCAAACTGCAGAACACCTAACCCTTGGCAAGGGAGCTTGCCGCAAGGGGCTGCTCCGGAGAACAGTTGCAGGCCTGGTTGGCGTGGCCTGCCTTCTCCCTTTTGCCACCCCACTGCCTCTTCCAGCCTGTTGCGGTGCTACGGATCCCTCCCCCTCTGTACTGCTGTCCTCGCTCAGACTGTGTTTGCTCAATAGGTTGGAAATCAGGGCACAATATCTCCTCATGTCCCACTTCAAGCGGCCTTGGCGAGAGGCCCGAGCCAAGGAACGGTGATGAAAAAAGCTCCTCGGAATTTCCGAATGTGGGATTAGTTCTTTGCCCATACTCTGCATGGTGGGAGGAAGGAGGATCAGGGTGAGGATGCGGTTGCCCAGACTCTTGGCTACTGAGACTGGACTTTGTGGAAGAGGGGGTGGTGCTTAACCGACTGGAAGCATTATCAGCTGAAATCCAACCGACTACCTGCTCGCACTGGTGTGGTGACAAGAGCTGTGTCTTGCGCCGCCCTGCAAACTGTGACATGAAGCTAGGAGTTTTGGATGACTATGTTTCTTGGGCTCTGCCAGCAGGCACAGTTTCACCGCGCCCAGAGCCATCGTCTCTGCGTTCACCATCAGCAGCACGCCCACTTCCCCGTCCCTTACTGCTCGCCTCGCGCATATTAAATAGTATATATGCAACTTTGTCACAAGTACCGTAGTGCAGATTTTTATTAAGTGTAAGATGAGAAAAATTTCACCGAATGTCAAATATTTAGAATGCGCAAACGTTATAGAGCAACAGCAAATGAGGAACAACGGCCTAAATTAACGGTAGAAAAAATACCAACGGATGTCAGGTATATAGACTTTTGAAAGGTTCTAATACACACGCTGTGCACTTGCTGGTAGTGTCAGGCACACTTGTGTTCTTTTTGCCCCAAAAGAAAAACAAAAATGCAGCCAGATACAACAATGGACTTTTGTGTCTTTTGAACAGAAATACTAGCCCTGCCTAGCCAAATCCTATCCCTACACTATAAGTCCCTCCTTGCGCAAGTTAAACTGCAGACACAAATGAGGAACTGCGGCCTAAATTAACGGTAGAAAAAATACCAACGGATGTCAGGTATATAGACTTTTGAAAGGTTCTAATACACACGCTGTGCATGTAGTGGTAGTGTCAGGCACACTTGCGTTCTTTATGCCCCAAAAGAAAAAAAATGCAGCCAGATTTAACAATGGACTTTTGTGTCTTTTGAACAGAACTACTAGTCCTACCTAGCCAAATCTTATCCCTACAGTATAAGTCCCTCCTTGCGCAAATGTTATATAGGAGACGCAAATGAGGAACTGTGGCCTAAATTAACGGTAGAAAAAAGCAACGGATGTCAGGTATATAGACTTTTGAAAGGTTCTAATAAACACGCTGTGCACGTGCTGGTAGTGTCAGGCACACTTGCGTTCTTTTTGCCCCAAAAGAAAAAAAATGCAGCCAGATATAACAATGGACTTTTGTGTCTTTTGAACAGAAATACTAACCCTACCTAGCCAAATCATATCCCTACAGTATAGGTCCCTCCTTGCGCAAGTTAAACTGCAGACGCAAATGAGGAACTGCGGCCCTAATTAACGGCAGAAAAAATAGCAACGGATGTCAGGTATATAGACTTTTGAAAGGTTCTAATACACACGTTGTGCACGTGCTGGTAGTGTCAGGCACACTTGCCTTCTTTTTGCCCCAAAAGAAAAAAAATGCAGCCAGATATAACAATGGACTTTTGTGTCTTTTGAACAGAAGTACTAGCCCTGCCTAGAAAATACTATCCCTACACTATATATCCCTCCTTGCGCAAGTTAAACTGTGGCCTAAATTAACGGTAGAAAAAATACCAATGGATGTCAGGTATATAGACTTTTGAAAGGTTCTAATACACACGTTGTGCACATGCTGGTAGTGTCAGGCACACTTGCGTTCTTTTTGCCCCTAAAGAAAAAAAAAATGCAGCCAGATATAACAATGGACTTTTGTGTCTTTTGAACAGAAATACTAGCCCTGCCTAGCCAAATCCTATCCCTACACTATAAGTCCCTCCTTGTGCAAATGTTATACAGTGAGATGCAAAAGAGGTACTGCGGGCTTAACAGCAGAAATAATAGCAAAGGATGTCAGGTAAATCGTATACAGAGAGTATCATACAGCATGCAGCAGCTGCACAGGTGGCGTTAATGGCAGGCCACCTAGCACTATTTTTGACACCCCCAAAATAAAAAAAATGTTTGCCAGCAAGATATAATAGCCCTTAAAAGGGCTTTGGGGTCTTTTCTGAGCAAATTCTATCCCTGCCTAGCGTTCTTCTGTCCCTACGAGTATGGCGCTCGAGCACACACGGTGTTCGGCAGAACAACGCATGGTCACGAGTGCCGCCATGTTCGGCTGAATAGTGTATTCGGCCGAACATGTTCGCTCATCACTAGTTATTTGGTATAATTTTGGAGTACATTTAAATTATTGCATGACTTTTATTAACCTTCTTGTTTACAGGAGGAACGGGAAAAAAGATGCAATTTTACAATCATTTTTGCTCCTTTTTGACATCCTACACAATGTAGTTTAAATAATGTGTTATCTTTTTTTTCGTACAGGTCATTACGACTGCCCTATATCTATCCTATATCTATGTTTTTAAAACAATATTTTGTATTGTTTTTGGAGGGGGAAGTTTATTAAACTTAATTTTACTTTTTTGACCTATTAGGGTACTAGAAAATATTGTCATGGTAGAATTTTTGTATGTAGCTATGTTGTCTGCAATGCTCCAAATCTCAAAATTTAGTATGAGAAAACATGACTCATTGTGGTATTTCAGTCATCTTTTTCTGACCCCAAACGGAAGAAGATTCCTTTTACTAGCATAAACCTGAGTGTTACCCTTACACCCTAAAAATACAAATGAGCCAATAAAATTGTGAGATGTTGTTTTAACAAACAGTGATGTATATATCTTCATAGTATAAATCTGGGCGCAATTAAAGGGGTTGTCTCATCTCTCCATTACTAAAGCGAGATGATACACAGTTCCGACCACCTCCCGGCCATGAAACAGCAGAGTGCTTGCCGTGCATGAGAGCTACTGAAACAGCGTAGCACAGCAAGCTGTGGTGATTCTGAGTTAGGGAGAGAGCATGGCTTGTTGTGCTACACTCTTTCACAAATTTCAAAAACAATCATACACGTCTATTTCTTGTCCCATGGTCTGTGGCTCAGCGTCCCCATCTCAGTGTCTTCTTCTGGTCACTCATGCAGACTGACATGACTCCCCCCTCCAAGCACTGATCCCTAACTGCAGAACACTAGAGACTCTGACTGCTCTCCGTATACACTGTTTCTATCTAGACTGTAACCCTCTAGTGGGAGGGGTGGAGTGGAGAAGCTCAGCACAAACAAACATTGTTTCAAACCCCGTCTTTCATTGATTTTCATTTGAGATTCAGTGATACTCAATGGAAATTACAGCAGTTTTTCCAGACAAAAACAAGTTTCCAGACATAACATAGCTAAACCAGATATTCAAAAAGGTCAGGCTGTCTGGTTTTGGTGGTTAACAAGTCTTACTTTTTCCTCCAAAACATGCTCTTCTTTAAACCCTATGGCAGCTGTGGAAAATTACCAGCTTCTCATTCAAAGTTCCAAAAGTCTCTCAGTATTCATTAACCCTTTCCACAGAGCTTCACGAATACAGTGCAAATGAACAAGATATATATCACAACATACATCTAAAATGCAGTAACACAGTAATAAATAATAAACAGTATAAGTTAACCCTTTGAAGAGAAATAAAGTAAGAAGTTTTAACTTTGCATAGGGGAAACAGGGGAAAATGTCCACAAATGTCCAGACTTCACAATACCCCTGCTCCAGGGCACTACAGTATGTACATCTTTTATATGATCAATACATCTAGGAGTTCCTTCCCCTGTTGTTACAGCCTGTCTGTGAATTTACAGATGGTTGGTAACTTCTATGGCTATCTCGCTCCCACCTAAAGTCCTGTAAGCTTGGCTTGGCCCAGCCAAGTGTAAGGGTGAATTGGGAGTTAGTATTCCTATACACAGTATTCTTCTTTTTTCTAAGCTTAGGCAACATGAATAGCACATTTCAAATAAAGTTGCAGGATTCCTCCAAAATTATTTGAGCTTTTTTTTAGTTCCAATTAGCATCTAACCTAGCTGGGCTGGTGTTTGATCAAATTTGGCTTCTTTTTCAAAGAAGTTTTCAGCTCTTGGCCGTTTGGGTCATGGCGCCATTTCATTATAGACCAGCCTCTCACTTGGATCTCTCTACGCCTAATTTAAGCCTAGCTGATTTATAATAGAGAGAACTCTATGACAATAGTGGCACTGACATAGTAAAGTCAGGTGGACTCTTCAGTCTACCAAATCATCATTCATACCACTATACCTATTCAATAAAGCTGAGATTTTACATGACAAGGAATGCTAAAAATATAACGCGAGAAAAAATGGTAAAATCTATTAATTCACAGACTTATTATTTTGTGTATGTTGTTCTGGCTGTAAATTATAATAATTTATTTTTTTCAGTTTACAAATTTGTAATTTTTTTGAATTGGCACTTCTGCTTCACAAGGACCCAGTAGGTGACAAGTGGAGGATTATTACTTATTATTTCTTATAATGTAAGGTAGACAGGATACTGTGTGATCAGAGAATAATTGACAGCTCTGACAAAGAGTTACTGAAGTAGAAGTTTCTATGGAGTGTCATGATTTTAATGAGGTTGCTGAGTAATAAGGTTGAAGCAGAAATGCAATATATCTATAGGAAAGCATCTACTAAGAAAGAAAAATGAGTCAGGCATAAAGCCACTCTAATATTTCATCTACTATACAATTTCTCCCTATTCTAAATAATGATTAGCTAGGTCTAGCTGAGGACTAATTACTCAAAATCAATAGAAGAACATACTCAGAAGTTAGCTACTTAGTATATTTAGACGTTTTCTATTTCTCACAATCAAAGCAATGTCCAATGCATTCAGCCGTGTAGGTCTGTGCTCTAGACCGGTCAGTTCACTGGTTGGAGAACACAAGCAGCTTCTTTCTTTATGTCTCAACTTTCACAACGGTGTCTTGGGTTTGTTTTCAAGACAGTATTGCATTAAAGTATAAGCTGTTATGTCATATGAAATCCGCTCACCCTTTGTCTGTCGCAGTTCCAGCTCTCCAGCATTCACCAGTGTCCTGTATGTCTTTTAGGGATATTCTTCACTGATCTTCACCTTATTCTACAGCGCTGCAAGGGTTAAAACCCTTTTTTGGGTCTCCGTGCAGCTGCTTGGGCTGTTTCCAATGTGCTAATAAACTTCTGCTATATACACCCATTTGTTTGTCTCTTTCTCTGTCTAGGCAATAGGTTTGCTAGCTTGCTAGATCCTACTTAAAGGGGTTATCCCATGAATAATGTAAAAAATGAAAATCAGACATCATATAGTATGTGACAACCTCTTTCTAACAAAGCTAGAACCAGCCCTGTACCTCACATGGATCCAGAGATCTCCCCATTCATTGTTCTGTCTTGTCTTTTCTGCTGCAGCTGAGGGGGCGTGTCTCAGCTCTCCCTGTCACAGCTCAGGAGGAAGTTGAAGGACTAAACTGAGTATGTGCGGCCTGCTCAGTGAATAGGTCAAAGAAATAAGAAATTAAGTGGTCCTATACAGATACATTTTACTGAATAACTCCGTTAAGATGAGAGATTTAAAGGGAATCTGTCATGTTGAACACGATGTTTCAGTTACAGGCAGCATGTTATAGAGCAGGAGAAGCTGAGCAGATTGATATATAGTTTTGAGGGGAAATATTCAGTATAACTTGTATTTCATTCATTTCAATTCCTGCTCATTCTGGGCTTTGAAGTCAAGGAGACGGCCCTATCAGTGACTGAGAGCTCTCTCTATACACAGTTATAGAGGGAAGGTTGTCACTCATTGATAGCACCACCTCCTTGATTTCAAAGTGCAGAATGCTGAGGAATTTAAATAGATAAATTACAAATCATACTGGATCTTTCCCCACAAAACTATATATAAACCTGTTCTGTGTGAAGGTGCTGGCGATCACCCAATGTGTGGAAGCATTGCTGATGCGATCACCTAAATTATCATTTCTGGGCAGCAGATACTACTAAACAGGGATCTGTTGCCCAGCAGCAATGATTCTCCCAACAGCTGGAGGGCTGCAGGGTGGGCATCACTGCTCCATGGGAATGGACGATCGGAGTGACAATCCTTTGTCTCCACACAGCCGAAATGATCTCTCACCTCCCCTGACGGATCATTCCCGACAGTTGCCTGCTGTGTCGTCCCATGTAAAGGAGACATTAACATAGAAAGAGAAGCAAAGGATTTTGTTCTTGACTGATTTCCACTTTTGCAATCCCTACTGTGGAAATTTACAAAATAAATCAGCAGCCATCTGTATTCAGTTCTGTACTGTACAATAGTCTGCTTTAGTGTTTTCAAGAAAAAAAACTTTTAACTTGCATAAATGGACACTAATTTGGACACGCAAGTATGAAAACCCCTAGTATTATGGCTAATAACAATATCCAGCCATTCATTCATACAGCAGTGGGAGAAAGACACAAGCGATAAGTAGCACTCGAGAATTAGAATTATACTACAAGAGAGAAGATTAGGTTATATTATTTAGAACAATGAATCAGCAGCTCCATTGTTCCCTTGTACCACTCAAACAAAGCAGCCTCAAATAATTACAACCTACAATGTCCAGACGCATCAACAACAACACTTCAACAGGAAAGCATATGTTGGATGTCAGTCCTCTTGAAATTGAGTCCCATAGGGTGAAACAACAGATTCCAATTAAAACAATTTCCAGCAATTACTCATGTCCATTTCAGTCACAGTCTGTAATTTGAATGCTAGACACGAGGCATTGTGTTCTCTCCGTCAGACGCGTATATATCTGTTGGTTGACTTGTCATTCAGTGGAGAAAAGGTTTCAAGGCCAATATTTCCACACTTCCTCCAAGACTTCGTAGTCATATAATAAAATGACTTATTTTTTATCTACAAACTGACAGATCCAGGGTCAAGGAGGAACAAATCCGGTATTCAGATATGTTCAAGATCCAACCAAAAATGTGGCTGCAAAAAAAAAAGAAAGAATGAATTTTCAATGCTTTTCAGGCATCTTAGTTTCCTTCTTTAGCTGTCCAAAGAAAGTACAGTAAAATCTTCGATAATTTTGCCCAATGCTAGATTGAATTTCTGATATATGATCATTCCAATGTTTGAGCTTGAAAGAATGGTCCACCTTTTCATCAATGGTGCAATATTGGGTGGTGATTGATTCTATAATATATCTTTGTGGCTGTTGTAGTTAGATATTAGATATTTCTGGTACGGACCTCCATATCCATTACAGGATAAAATTCAGATCACCTGCGACCGACCTCCCTAGAGGGGCTGAAGCTGACCATACACTTTAGATGGCTGAGCATTCAGTCTACAGGTATTCCTCTAACCCCCCCCATTAACAAGCACTTGTGGCTTGGCCGAGGATGTATGTGTTCTGAATGGGGTGAGTGAAATAAGCCTCCGTCAGATACTAGAATTATATCCCAGGAGAACAAATGATCGAGTATGTTGATCAGGGGAGGATTGGCCATAGACTTTACAGGTAAATCTCCGGTGGGCCGATGCCCAGGGGGCCACCTGAGCTCTCCTCTTGGCCAGTGGAGGTTTTGGGGGATGTATTTTGTGCTGCTGGAAGTATTTCGTGATGGACTGTGGTATTTGGCTCTGTTGGGGTGGTATAATGTGCCACAATATCTTATTGCTGGCCGTGTCGTCCATCAATTTGGACCCAACTATAAAACAGGGCCACTTTTATTATTTTTTCTAGGGTCACTTCAAGTTCCCATTCCGCCCCTGATGTTGATATCCAACATACTCGATCAATATGACATTAGCCATTGCGGGAGGCCCCACACATGTTAGATGGTAGGCCAGTCGTGTAAAAATCAGCAGGTTCGGCCACTTTTATTGCATTCAGATTTATTACTGAGCTTAATATATAAAACCAAATGCAGTATACAGCCTGAAATGGATGCAGTCAGCTGGAATTTTATCACTTACCATCTACAGGGATTTGCAGCTCTGCTTTTGAAGGTACCCGAATGGGAGGAGAGGATAGGAGGAATAGAAGTGGCTATATCGGTGAGAGTAGTAATCACAGTTCACAGTGGAAGTCCTTACTATGATGCTCCCTGAGGCCATGAGTTGCATGGATGGTGTACCCTTTTTTCCCTCGGGGCACTCCCTGGTGTTGGGGACTCCTGCCTGATGTCAGATGCCCTTGACGTTAGATGAATGTTTGGCAGGTTGCAAAACAAGAACATGGATGTAGGGTCGGCAAATTGTGGAGGCAATGAACAGGCCTGATGTTTGCCACAAATAAAGTTTCTTTCCTGTGTTGATGATGAGAGTTCAGTACAGGTAGTACCTACAGTACCTACACTGAGTCAAAGGTATTTCAAAGGCAGTATTTACCCAATAGCTGTATGTATGCAGGAACAATGATGACAGTTGTAGAAATGTCAGTCTCTCTCTAAAGACACTGTCAGGACCGGCAGTCATTGCACCCGTTCTGCTGGTCCTGTCTCTGACTCTGGTGGCGATGTGGTTGCCCGTGGCCAGGCTTCTTCCGCGGTTTTGTCGGGCTCCTCCTCCAGCCGATGGTCTCTGGCTGTGGATGCGCGTCCCAGGCAGGGGACGCGCACGACGATCACTAGTGCCAGGGACGTGGCTGGTGTGCACACTCGCTCGCGGCCTGTTTCTGGTCGCCGGAAAAAGCGAGCAGTGTAGTCTGTTTATTTTCTGTTCATTTGGTATCTCATGAGTTAAGTTTTTGTTCCTTGCTTTCTCCTCCCAGTCAGCTGGTTGGGTGGGGTCTGCTAGGTATTTAAGGCCCTCTAATGCTTACCTGGCTGACAGTGTTTGGAGTTTCCTTGCTACTACCTGGTTTGCTATTTTTGCTCTGCAGTTTTGACTCTTGATGTTCTTTGACCCTTGGCGTGTTTTGACTACTCTTTGCTTGCTGATTTTGTTCTTGACGTACTCTCCTGGTTTGAAGCGGCTACCTGACCTTCCATTTGGTTCTTGTTTGTTTTCCCTTCCCCTGCACTTTTGCTAGTGTATTTCGAGTCTTCAGGTTGTCGACTCAGGGGTTAGCCTGAGTAGGCAATAGGCAGGGAAAGGGGTTGGGATTTAGCTTAGGGATCACTTACCCCTTATCTGTGTATCCCAGCCCTGACAGACACTTTGCAATCACTCTAACTAACCATAGTAGTGCTACCCTGTTCTTATTCACCCCCTCTGCAGTTCTTGAGCTGAGAGGTGCAGAACAATCTGCTTGAATAATATTCCCTCCCCACGGCAGCACAGTCCCTTGCCATAAACGGGCAATACCACACTAACGTTATTGTACCTCACTGATGTTAAACCTTCTCTCAGGAGTACTTTGATGTTGAAGTTTCCTAGACAAGTGAAGCCCCCTGGGATAAGGGGAGGAATGGCACAACATAGAGTCACAAGAATAGATGGCTTCGAATGCAAATAGCTACTTAAACAGACATGTCAGGAATGGTGACAAGTCCTCTTTAAAATATTAAAGAAAGTACTACAATCTTTATTTAGTACTAATAATGGTTCTCATTAGAGATGAGCGAGCATACACGTCTGAGCTTGGTGCTCGTTCGAGTATTAGGGTACTCGTAAGTGCTCGCTGCTCGGACGAGTATCTCGCCATGCTCGAGGAAATGGCAACTTCCGCATCGTGCTTTTTTGGCGCCTAAAAACACAGCCAATCACAAGCCAGGAGACTCTGCGTACCACCCAGCACTACGTGGGGCCCTCGATAGCAGGGGTTGGCTGGCCTGATCAGGTGACCCTGGAATATACTACCGACTGGCCGCGGTGCTCGGCTCAGATGCCGTCTGGATGTCGTTAGGGATAGAGCTGCTGCCTTTCAGGGACAGTGTTAGGCCTGCATTTAGTTGTCTGTTAGGCAAGGATCACCCACAAAGAACCCAACAGCCCTTCTAAGGGCTAGAAGACATTTTATTTATTTTTTTTTGTCACTTGGCTGGCTGGCACTAGTAGTGCAGCTATCGCCATATCTAACCCTGTTTTTTTTTATTGTTCTATCTCAGTGATACAAATCCATTGCACACAGCACTGTGGAACCATTCTGTGTGTCACAGTTCAGCACTGACTCACTCCAATCCATATATACTGTCCAGGTGACACTTTCTGTACGTCACAGAATACAACCAAGTCATTTGCTACCAATATCATCTACCGCTTGATCCAGAAAACTCTCTGTGCGACATTTGTCTGGGTCGCAGACTAAATAGCCACCATTAACAGGGTGTCAGTCAGTTCTACCATATTTCCTGCACGTCACGTTCCCAAAAAACAAAATATAAAAAAAAAAATTATTTTTTCAGTTGTTTTAGCTCAGTGATACAAATCCATTTTACTCAGCTTTGTGTAACCTTTCTGTGTGTCACAGTTCAGCACATTCGCTCCCATCCGTATATACTGTCCAGGTGACACTTTCTGTACGTCACACAATACAACCAAGTCATTTGCTACCAATATCATCTACCGCTTGATCCAGAAAACTCTCTGTGCAACATTTGTCTGGGTCGCAGACTAAATAGCCAACGTTAACAGTGTATCAGTCAGTTCTACCATATTTCCTGCACGTCACGTTCCCAAAAAAACAAAATATAAAAAAAAAATTATTTTTTCAGTTGTTTTAGCTCAGTGATACAAATCCATTTTACTCAGCTGCGTGTAACCTTTCTGTGTGTCACAGTTCAGCACATTCGCTCCCATCCGTATATACTGTCCAGGTGACACTTTCTGTATGTCACACAATACAACCAAGTCATTTGCTACACTATCATCTACAGCTTGATCCGGAAAAACTCTCTGTGCGACATTTGTCTGGGTCGCAGACTAAATAGCCACCGTTAACAGGGTGTCAGTCAGTTCTACCATATTTCCTGCACGTCACGTTCCCAAAAAAAAAAAAAATATAAAAAAAAAAAAAAAATTATTTTTTTCAGTTTTTAGCTCAGTGATACAAAATCCATTTTTACTCAGCTTTGTGTAACCTTTCTGTGTGTCACAGTTCAGCACATTCACTCCCATCCATATATACTGTCCAGGTGACACTTTCTGTACGTCACACAATACAACCAAGTCATTTTGCTACCAATATTCATCTACCGCTTGATCCAGAAAACTCTCTGTGCGACATTTCTCTGGGTCGCAGACTAAATAGCCACCGTTAACAGGGTGTCAGTCAGTCCTACCATAGTTCCTGCACGTTACGTTCCCAAAAAAACAAAATTGTAAAAAAAATATAAAAAAACAAACATAAAAAAAAATTATTTTTTCAGTTGTTTTAGCTCAGTGATACAAATCCATTTTACTCAGCTGCGTGTAACCTTTCTGTGTGTCACAGTTCAGCACACTCGCTCCAATCCGTATAATCTGTCCAAGTGACACTTTCTGTACGTCACTTAATTCTACCGGACTTAATTTTTTTTTTTTTTTATCATACACCTATATACAAAAAATGTTGAACCCCAGGGCTAAGGGTCGAGGGCGAGGGCGTGGGCATTCAATTACTGCAGGGGGCAGAGGCCGTGGTCCTGGGCAGGGTGAGACAGTACCCGCTGATGAGGGAGCAGGGGAACGCCGCAGAGCTACACTCCCTAGCTTCATGTCTCAACTTACAGGAACACGTGGTAGAGGACTGTTGAAACCACAACAGTGCGAACAGCTGATCTCGTGGATTGCGGACAATGCTTCAAGTAATTTGTCCACCAGTCAGTCTTCCACGCAGTCCACCCACGTTACCCAAGGGAGCACTCCTATGGCTCCTCCACCTCAACCTCCTTCCCCCCAGTCTGCCCCTCCCAGGAAAATTTGGAATGTGATCCGGCATACTCTCAGGAACTGTTTTCTGGACGCCTTCCCAGAGTCACAAACCACTTCTCAGGTTGCTGCTGACCTCGTTCCCGATGCCCAAGTTTTCCAACTGTCGCAGTCTGTGGGTGTGATGATGATGATGACAATGTTGACTTAGTGGAAGAAGTTTGTAAAGAGGTGTCAGACGATGAGGAGACACGGTTGTCAGACAGTGGTGAAGTTGTTGTTAGGGGAGGAATTCCGAGGGGGAGCAGACTGAGGAATCGGAGGATGACGAGGTGACTGACCCAAGCTGGGTTGATATGCCGAGTGAAGACAGTGCTTCTGAGGCGGAGGCGAGTGCTGCACCAGAACAGGTTGTAAGAGGCAGTGGTGTGGCCAGAGGGAGAAGCAGGGCCAGAGCTGGTGCATCAGCAGCAACTGTTTCACGTAGTGAAGCTCCCGTGGCGAGGCCTAGATGTTCGCAAGTCTGGAGGTTCTTTAAGAAAGTGAGGATGACCGACGGACTGTGGTGTGCAACCTGTGCCACACCAGGATCAGCAGGGGTGCCACCACTACTAGCCTAACCACCACCAGCATGCGCAGGCATATGAGTGCTAAACACCCCACTCAATGGAACCAAGGCCGTTCACCACCTCCTGCGGGTCACACCACTGCTCCTTCCCCTGTGTCACTCGCTGCCTCTGCTAGTCAACCCCCCGCGTCACTCGCTGCCTCTGCTAGTCAACCCCCTGCCCAGGACCCCGGCACGAGCGCCTCCCGCCGGAAAACCACACCTTCGCCTCCACGATCCTCCACAGTGTCCACCAACGTGTCCCAGCGCAGCGTTCAGCTGTCTTTACAGCAGACGCTAGAGCGCAAGAGGAAATACAGTTCCACCCACCCACATGCCCAAGCCCTCAACGTCCACATCTCCAAATTGCTTAGCCTGGAGATGCTGCCCTATAGGCTGGTAGAGACGAGGCCTTTCGAAATCTCATGGCGGTGGCTGCCCCTCGGTATTCCGTCCCCAGCCGCCACTATTTTTCCCGATGTGCCGTCCCAGCCCTACACCAGCACGTGTCACAGAACATCATCCGTGCCCTGACCAACGCAGGTTAGTGATAAGGTCCACCTAACCACGGACACGTGGACAAGTGCTGCCGGGCAGGGACACTATATCTCACTGACGGCACATTGGGTTAACTTGGTGGAGGCTGGGACCGAGACTGACCCTGGGGCCGCTCATGTACTGCCCACACCGAGGATTGCGGGGCCTACCTCGGTCACGGTCTCTCAGACGTACTATGCCTCCTCCTCCTCCGACCCCTCCTCCTCCACCGAATTACCATCCGTGGGCACGGCGCCTTCAGTCGGTAGCTCTAGGCGCAGCAGCAGTGCCGTGGGTAAGCGCCAGCAGGCGGTGCTCAAACTGCTGAGCTTAGGTGACAAAAGGCACACCGCCCAAGAGCTGTTACAGGGCATCACGGCGCAGACCGATGTGTGGCTGGCACCGCTGAACCTCAAGCCAGGCATGGTTGTGTGTGACAACGGGCGTAACCTGGTGGCGGCTCTGCAACTCGGCAGACTGACACATGTGCCATGCCTGGCCCACGTGTTCAATCCTAATTGTTCAGCGGTTCCTCAAGACATACCCCAATCTGTCTGATTTGCTCACCAAGGTGTGCCGCATCTGTGCGCATTTCCGCAAGTCGAGCACAGATGCTGCCACTCTCAGGGCAGCGCAGCGCCGCCTACAACTGCCCGCTCACCGACTGTTGTGCGACTTGCCCACGAGATGGAATTCCACATTAAACATGTTATCCAGAGTTTACCAGCAGCGCAGAGCGATTGTAGACTGCCAGATGTCATCTTCCACCAGAACTGGTAGTCAGGTCTCTCAGATTCCTCAAGTCTACAATGAGGAGTGGACGTGGATGTCTGATATCTGCCAGGTGTTGAGCAACTTTGAGGAGTCAACACAGATGGTTAGCGGCGATGCCGCCATTATCAGCCTCACCATCCCGCTGCTTTGCCTGTTGAAAAAATCACTGCTCAGCATCAAGTCGGATGCTTTGCGCTTGTCACAAGAGACGGTGGAGGAAGATACGTCGCTTGATAGCCAGAGCACCCTCCGGTCTGTTTCTCAGCGCGTATCAGAGGAGGGGGATGAGGATGAGGAGGAAGAGGAGGAGAATGTCGGCGAGACAGTAGAGGGTACCAGTGCTCAGTCCTTAACTCTTGAGCGTGTATGGGCTGAAGAGGAGGACTTGGAGGAGGAGGGAGGAGGAAATGGAGAGTCAGGTCAGTGAGGAGAGGGAATTCTTGCGTGTTGGGACTCTGGCGCACATGGCAGACTTCATGTTAGGCTGCCTATCCCGTGACCCTCGCGTTAGAAGAATTTTTTCAACACCGATTACTGGGTGTCACTCTCCTGGACCCACGTACAAGCAGAACCTTTCCACTCTCATCCCTGCAGAGGAAGGAGTATGAGAGTGAATAGGTATCAACAGGCCCTGGTGCACAAGCTGAAACAATTCTTCCCATCTGACGCCGCTAGCGGCAGAGGGCATGGTTCTGTGGGCCAAGTAGCGGGGGAGAGGAGGCGAGCAGGCAGCTTGTCCAGCACTGGCAGGGGAACGCTCTCCAAGGCCTTTGCCACTTTTATGTCACCCCAGCAAGACACTGTCACCTGTCCCCAGTCTAGGCAGAGTAGGGGGAGCTGTACAGAAAGATGGTGAGGGAGTACCTAGCTGACCATCCAACGTCCGTAGCGATCACTCTGCTCCATACAACTACTGGGTTTCAAAGCTGGACACGTGGCCTGAACTGGCGCTGTACGCCTTGGAGGTGCTGGCCTGCCCTGCCGCTAGCGTGCTGTCAGAGCGGGTATTCAGTGCAGCTGGTGGCGTCATCACCGATAAGCGTACACGCCTGTCAACTGACAGCGCTGACAGGCTGACGCTTATTAAAATGAACAAAGCCTGGATTTCACCGGAATTCAAATCTCCTCCGGGGGAAAGCAGCTAAAGATTTAAATAACTTATGTATCCGATTCCTCTTCTCTACTCCTCTTCTCTACTCCTCCTCCATATCGTATATAACGCTGACCCAAAAAACGCGCCATTTTTTAGAGGTCCAACTGGCACTCTTTTAGCCACAATTTTTCAGGAGGGCCCCCTACAGGCCCTCTCTTCAAACAATTTTTCAGGAGGGCCCCCTACAGGCCCTCTATTCAAACAATTTTT